>CAUYPK010131453.1:0-19225 GCA_963574355.1 Loris lydekkerianus | reverse complement strand
AAAATCCCAAGACCATAGATGTTGGCGTGGATGTGGAGAAAAGGGAACACTTCTATACTGCTGGTGGGAATGCAAATTAATACATTCCTTTTGGAAAGATGTATGGAGAACACTTAGAGATCTAAAAATAGACCTGCCATTCAATCCTGTAATTCTTCTACTAGGCATATACCCAGAAGACCCAAAATCTCACCATAACAAAGATATTTGTACTAGAATGTTTATTGCAGACCTATTCATAATTGCTAAATCATGGAAAAAACCCAAGAGCCCATCAATCCACGAATGAATTAATAAATTGTTGTATATGTACACCATGGAATATTATGCAGCCTTAAAGAAAGATGGAGACTTGACCTCTTTCATGTTTACATGGAGGGAGCTGGAACATCTTCTTCTTAGTAAAGTATCTCAAGAATGGAAGAAAAAGTATCCAACGTACTCAGTCCTACTATGAAACTAATTTATGGCTTTCACATAAAAGCTATAACCCAGTTACAACCTAAGAATAGGGGGAAGGGGGAAAGGGAGGGGAGGGAGAAGGGAGGCGGGCAGAGGGCGGGAGATTGGTGGGATTACACCTGGTGTGCATCTTACAAGGGTATATGTGAAACTTAGTAAATGTGGAATGTAAATGTCTTAGCACAATAACTAAGAAAATGCCAGGAAGACTATGTTAACCAGAGTGATGAAAATGTGTCAAGCGGTCTATGAAACTAGTGTATGGTGCCCCATGATCACATTAATGTACACAGCTATGATTTAATGAAAAATAAATTAATAAATAAATAAATTAATTAATAAAAGAACTCAAATTAGACCTCCCATTAGACCCTGCAATCCCACTTTTAGGTATCTACCCAAAAGAAAAAAAATAATTTTATCATAAAGATGTTTGCACTAGAATGTTTATTGCAGCTCAATTTACAATTGCCAAGATGTGGAAACAACCTAAATGCCCATCAACTCAGGAATGGATTAACAAAAATCTGTAAGATATATATATATCGTATATATATATCATGGAGTACTATTCAGCCATAAGAAAAGATGGTTACTTTACATCTTTTGTATTAACCTGGATGAAGTTGAAATGCATTCTTCTTAGTGAAGTATCATAAGAATGGAAAAGCAAGTATCCAAAGTGCTCAATTTCATTATGAAGTGAGTAGATAATCTAACACATGCCCACATAGGAGAAAAACCTAATTCTATTCAAGTTGGGGGAGGGAGATTGAGAGGGAGATGGGGGAATTGGTGTGTTCCCATGTAAAGGGCACAGGTTCGGGTTTATGCCACACCTTTTGGGTCCAAGACACAACTACAAGATGAACTCTACCTAAAAAATTCAATAAGTGTGACCTGGGTTGTTCGTACTTTCACCATAACCTGAAATTAAAACAAAAATAAAAATAGAAATAAATGTTCATGGCAGGTATTCATCATATTTTTTTCCAAAGGAACTCTTTTCTTATAATGAAAAGTAATTTTCTGTACTATGTAAAATGGTCCAGTTGTTATTTTGAGCATTCTATTTCTGTGAGTATCTCCATCATTCTACATAAATAGGCTTGTTTGTTAAAAATAATTATAGCCTGTAATAAACACCTTTGTTGACCATTGTCTTCCCAGCCAATAAATAACTGGTTCAGATAACTGCTTCACCAAACTCTCGGAGCACTCCTTAGGGCCCCACTTTTTCAGGCTTTACCATTGCTAAAGTATTGATTTCCTAGTTGGCATTCAGATGTGAATCCACAAAACTTCTTGAAGGTAATGATGCTGGTTTTTTAATCCTGAAAATTTATGGGGTTGCACGTAAGTGAAATATCAACTTTTGAACCTATATTCATGTATGGATTTTTATCTCAGCTTGCCCTTAAAAGTGAATATCACTAGATAACCCAGAGTATTGACTGAATCTAAATGACGAGTTCTCAGGAAGAAGTATAAGGCTCATTTCTCTTCATTGACTGTGAATCGAAGTGGGGACCATGAGTACGCAGGCCTCCTAATAACAGCAACAATAATAATGGCTCTGAGCATTTATCAAGGGCTCATCATAGATTAGCTCTTAATACTCAAACCACCATATGAGTTAGGCTATACTGTTATTCTGATTTTACAGATAAGAAAATAATCCTTGTAGGGGTAAAGAAAGTTTTCCTAATTCAAAGTAATAGGGGCAGACCTGGCATCTAAACCTAGGCAGCTGGTTTCCAGAACCTAAGCTCTTAATAACATTCTGTCTTCTGAACAATGAACCCTTCCTATGAGATAGGTTCTGTCAAGTCCAGAGGTCTTCTAGGAGCAATTCACCCACTTGAAATAAAGTAGCATTTATTTTGTGTCCTTCATGCCAGTATAGGAGCATGAAACTCAGCCTCATTACAGGAGGCAAGGCCAGCAGGACCTCTCTCTTTGGGTCAGAAAGAGGACAGATGAAGTTCATGGAGTTCCATTTTCAAAAAGCAATAACAGAACAGTGTACCAATGGAGTTTCCAGCTACCAACTCAGTTTGACCAGGATAGTAGGGATTAGAGGGTGGTACATATTTTTGGAACTTACTAACATTTCTGAAATACTCTAATTTTCCATGATCCTTGTTTTAGTATTTCCTGTCTTCCTATGGTTATTGGCAATAAAATCCTGAAAATTAACAGCTTTAATTTGGAGTATTATTGTTTGGAAACATCAAGAAACTAGGGCTCTGGGAAGCAGGATTTTGACTCTCAACTAGTTTTACAGAGAGATTAATTTCAAAAGGAGAATATGGGTGATGAATAGCTTTAAAGAAGAAAAAAAATATTTAAGACTGTATGCAGAAAGATTAAACATGGCATTAATTGAAAAAAGCAAGATGCAGAGTGCCAGAGATAGTATGATTCCATTTATTCAAATGCAAATCTTTAAAATAACAGAAGCGTTTGTGGGTTGTACAAGTATGAAAAGAACCAAAAAAATAATAATAATAATAAATAAATAATAATAATAATAAATGGAAAGATACACAAGACACTCATGATGGTGATTGCTTCTGGAAAAGTAAAGAAAAGCTTTAGTTACAATTGAAATAATTAATTTTTCTGTAACAGAGGAAGAATGATATATGTCATTTTGGATGATAGAATGCGATGTATTTTTTGAGCTTTTCTATAACAAAAATTACTCAAACTAACTTTTGAAAATAAAAAGAAATGAAAATGGAAAGAAAGAAGGCAAAGTCTCCAAGAGAAATGATAAAATGTGGTGCACTGGTCTAGCTTTGGCAATTGGTCCAGCTATTCTTTGGAGTTGACTCTGATTTAGAATTAAATAACTGAAAATTCTGAGGAACGTTCCTGATTACTTCAGAGGTTAAAAAAGTACGACTCTTGTTTGCATGTGAGGAGACAGTGGAGTGAGGCTTGTTTTTAAGAGGAAAAGATATTTTTTGGAGGAGGGGCTGGATGATTCATCACAGCATTACTAACTATTCAAGTCTTTACTTTTGAAATAGAGAGTAGTCTAATAAACATCTGATTTTAACATACGAACATTCTTGCTTCCTTTGACTTTTTCTGGGCCTCTTTCCTCCAGTAAGTAATAAGCAGCACATTATCCAGGGGTTGGCTGCGGGGGGTGTGATAGTAAGTTCTCTGAGAACAAGGAGACTCCATGAAGGCCATTACTTGGGCTGAGTTTCTTTTGCTTCCGTGGATTTTGTGGAATTTCTACTCTGCTTCTATATTCATGGAGAATACCTTGCCCTTTCATTTAAATCCCGATGAAAGAAGCAGCAGAGTTTTAGGAAAGGTCAGGATGGAAAAACTAGATATGGCATAAGAGAACTGTGTGATCAAATAAACCATACAGAATATTGCATTTTTATACTAGGCTTAGGTCTGTAGAATGTGGTGAGAAGTTAAGGGTTTTTTTCTTTTATTCTTATTTTTAAGTAGCTACAAAAAAAAAATACAACCTATCCCTCTCCAAAACCAAAACAGGTAAACAAACAAAAGATCAAGGAATTCCAAAGTTTGACATATGCAATGATCTGTGACAGGTTATGGGTACAGGAGATTGGCCAGGAAAAAGGAGCCATCTCAGGGCATAACTATGATTTTTCACTCTGAATATAATAAACCAAGTGAAATATCTTCAAAAACTTTCACAGCATTGCAAAAAAAAAACAAACAAACCACCCAGCAGGCAATGTTCTGTAGTTTTTTGATGCCATTGAGGCAGAAAAGGTAGTTAAAATTTTAACTCTGAAAGGACCACAAGGAGAGCTTTGCAAGAAGCTCCTCCCCTTCCTCTCAAACTGATCATTTTCTGATCAACATTGATTCTCTGTCCCCAGAAAGGCCAAACTAGGGCAGGGAATTGTAGTGTAGACTCAGTGGCATTCTTCACTCATCTTCCCTCTGGAGCAACCCTCTGATGAGTGGCCTGAAGTAGGGGGTCAGCAAAATACAACTTGCAGGCCAAATCCGGCCCGCCACCTGCTTTTGTATTTGGCCCACCATCTGTTTTTGTATGACTTGCAGCTAAGAATGGTTTTTACATTTTTAAACTGTTGAAAAAAGAATCAAAGTATTTTTTTTTTTTTTTTAGTGACACGTGGATATTATATAAAATTCCAATTTCAGTGACCATAAATAAAGTTTTATTGGAACATAGCCATGGCCATTTGTGTTATGTATTATCTCTGCTTTCACGTTACAATGGGAGACTTGAGTAGTTGTGACGGGGATTTTGTGTGGGCTGCTAAGCAAAAAATATTTACTATCTGGTCCTTTACAGAAAAAATGTGCAGACCTGTGCCCTAAAGCACTATTTGCCATCATTAGAAAGGCTTTGAATCAAATGCAGCCAGTTTAGAGCAACCATTTTGAGGTTCATTTGGTTTGTTTTAGTGCTGTAGGTACAATCCTACCTACAGTGCTTCCAGACTCTCAAGCAGCATACTGTTCCTGGAATAAAAAGTCTACCAACTTATCTAGGAAGTTGCTCATATTATATATTTTTTTGTTTATTTTTATTGTTTTAGATTCATTGGAGGTACAAAGAATTAGGTCACACTGATTGCATTTGTTAGACACAGTCCCTCTTATAATTATGTCCTGCCCCTAGGAGGTGTGCCATACACCATGACCTCACATACTCCCCTTATCTCCCCTCTCCCCACTTGTTCATTCCCCTACCACCTCCACCCTTGTATTAGCTCATCTGTGGTCTTCATGTTAGAATTGAGTACTTAGATTCTTGCTTCTCTATTCTTGTGATACATTACTAAGAAAAATGTGTTCCACCTCCATCCGGGTTAATACAAAAGATGTAAACTCTCCATATTTCTATGGCTGAATAGTATTCCATGGTGTACCTATACCACAGCTTGTTAATTATTCCTGGGTGGGTGGGCATTTTGTCTCCTTCCACATTTTGGTGATTATAAATTGAACTGCAATAAACATTCTAATGCAAATGTCTTTATGATAAAATGATTTTTTTTTCTTCTGGGTAGATGCCTAGAAGTGGGATTGCAGGTTCTAATGGGAGGTCTGATTTGAGTTCTTTGAAGATTCTCCATACTTTCTTTCAAAAAGGTTGTATTAATTTTCAGTCCTACCAGCAGTGTATAAGTGTTCCCTTCTCTCCACAGCCACATCAGCATCTGCAGCTTTGAGACTTTGTGATATGGGCCATTCTCACTGGGGTTAGGAGATATCTCAGAGTGGTTTTGATTTGCATTTCTCTGATGATTAGGAATGATGAGAATTTTTTTTATATGTTTGTTAGTCATTCACCTGTCTCTTCAGAGAAGGTTCTGCCTCTTGCCCAGTGATATATGGGATTGCTGGCTCATTTCTTGTTAATTGAGTTCTCTGTAAATCCTAGTTATCAAGCTTTTCACAATATGCAAATGCTTTTTCCCATTCTGAGGGTTGTCTGTTTGCTTTGATTGTTGTTTCCTTAGCTGTAGAGAAGCTTTTCAGTTTAATTAAGTTCCATTTGTTTATTTTTTTTGTTGTTACAATTACCATGGAAGTCTTCTTCATAAAATCTTTCCCCAGGTCAATATCCTCAAGTATTTTCCCCACATTTTCTTCAAGGATTTTTATTGTTTCATGCCTAAGTCTTTCATCCATTTTGAATCAATTTTTGTAAGTAGTGAGAGAAGCAGGTCCAGTTTCAGTCTTTTACATGTGGTTATCCAGTTCTCCCAGCACCATTTATTTTTCTTTTCTTTTTTCTTTTTTTTTTTTTACAGTTTTTGGCCAGAGCCAGGTTTGAACCTGCCACCTCCGGTATATGGAGTCAGCGCCTTACTCCAGCACCATTTATTGATATGGATTCTTTTCCCCCGTGTATGTTCATTTGGTTTATCAAAGATCAGGTGGCTATGTTAGTTCCATCTTGTGGCTTTCTATTCAGTTCCAAATGTCTCTGCCTCTATTTTTGTGGCAATACCATGCTGTTTTGATCATTATGGCCTTGTAGTAGAGTTGAACTTCTGGTAGGGTGATGCCCTCAGCTTTGTTTTTATTACTAAGAATTGCCTTGGCTACATGAGGTTTTTTCTGGTTCCATATAAAATAAAGAATTATTTTTTCCAAATATTGATGGTATTTTAATGGGGATTGCATTGAATCTGTAGATTGCTTTGGGAAGTAAAAACATTTTCACAATGTTGATTCTTCCCAGGTTGAGCATGGTATGTTCTTTCCATTCAAGTACTAACCAGGGCTGACCCTGCTTAGCTTCTGAGATCAGAAGAGATGGGGTGTGTTCAGGGTGGTATGGCTATAGACATGTTCTTTCATTTGTTAATATCTTCTGTTATTTCTTTTCTTAGGGTTTAATAATTTCCTTTTTAGGGGTCCTTTACCTCTTTTGTTAGATATATTCCTAGGTATTTTTATTTTCTTGAAGCTACTGTGAAGGAAATTATGTCCTTGATTAGCTTCTCATCTTGGCTGTTATTGGCATATACAAAGGCTACTGATTTATGAACACTGATTTTACATCTTGAGACATTACTGTATTTTTTGATCACTTCCAGGAGTCTTGTGGGTTCTCTAAGTATAATATCATATCCATGGCAAAGAGAGTTTGACCTCCTCTGCCCCCATTTGGATGCCCATTATTTCCTTCTTTTGCCTAATTGCGTTGGCTAGAACTTCCAGCAGCATGTTGAATAATAGTGGTGATAGAATACATCCTTGTCTGGTTCAAGTTTTAAATGAAAAAGCTTTCAGTTTTACTCCATTCAGTAGAACATTAGCTGTGGGTTTGTTGTAGATGGCTTTGATCAGATTAATAAATGTGCCACCTATGCCTATATTTTTAAGTGTTCTAATTAGAAAAGGATGCTGAATTTTATCTAATGCTTTTTTCTGCATCTACTGAGACGATCATAAGACCCAGCTAAAAAGAGAATTTCAGGCCAATTTCACTAATGAATATAGATGCAAAAATTCTCAATAAAATCCTAGCCAATAGATTACAGCTATACATTAAAAAAAAATCATTCATCACAATCAAGTAGGTTTCATCTCAGGGATTCAAGGCTGGTTTAACATATGCAAGCTCATAAACGTAATTCCCCATATCAACAGAAGCTTGTATTATATTAAAGCCATTTTCTTAAACACAACCTCCCTTGCCCAAACAGGTCTGCTATATAAGGACATGACAGTTATGTTCTGCTCAACTTCAGAATGCACCATTCATACTGACTGTGATTTGAATGGTGCGCCCTTGAGTTGTGTACTACAATAGCCCATCTCCTAAAATTTGTGGAAAGAAATGTCTATAAATTAGGAGTGGGGCAGTGAGTGAATATGCTAGTTGAAGTTTTTAAAAAAGCAGATGCTGAGACAGAATTAGAAGCGTAAGTGCTGTATTGAGAACACCTGTGTAGATAGAGTTGGGAGGAAGGAGAAATTGCTTAGGAGACCTTCAGATGGCGGGGACTGACTAACACCTATGAATGGAGAAATGGAGAGAAAGAGGGTTGGGGAAGAAGACCCTCAGACAGCAGCGCAGCTGGGAATGTCTGATCTAGGCTGATGGAGAGGTTTCCTTTTAGGGGAGTCCCTAGGCTGATGCCCCTGCTTATTCAGGTATAAACTGGGAGCAGCTTGGACAGAATGTGACCTTAGCATGAACACCTCAGTGGATCCAAAGCCATCCAAAGTGGATCCCATGTACTGCCACTGGAGGCCGTGTATGCTCTGCAGGGCAGATTTTCTCTCGAAAAGAGTTTTGAGCAGCCATGGCTACAATGACTGGGAATGAGGATGAGCATGTGTTAAGTGGAGAGGGGTGGGTGAGTTGTAGGAGAGATGTGAAGATGGTGTGGCACTTCCCTGGATCCATTACCCTGTAAATGATCTATGCCATCTGCCATCACTATATAGCACCTTTCTGCACCAACCAACATTGTATAAGGTCTAACAGCTCTACTCATTTCTAATGAGGATCTATGATAAAGTCATCCATGCTTCCTGTACAGTCCCTAATTATATCAATGTTGGTCCAAATTTTCCAGATATACCCCTTTATTTCCCAGGCAGGTTTCTTTTCCTACAATTCCTAAAGTTCCTTTGAGAAAGTGATCAAAGGATATCTCCCTGGGGCCAGTAAGGATCTTTTTAAGGCTCAATATTACTTTTTCTATGATGTGCTTTTATCCTTATGCAATCTTGAGAGGTAAAAAGGACAACTATTATTTTACTCATTCTGCAGATGAGAGCACTAAGGCTCAAAGATTAAAGAGCTTTTCCAGAGATAGAACTTAGGTGTTTGTCTTCTGGCTCTTTGCTCCTTTCATGGGACCAAGCAGCTGCTTGTAAACACCCCTCATCCAGTGGTGAGAACAACAACATGTAAGGGTTTGTACTAAATAACACGTCAGTGGTCTCTAGCTAGAAAGTTACCCCATTGTTATACTCTCTGCCTTTCTGAGGAAGCTTCATTATATCGGTTTGTAAAGTTACCTAAAACTATGGCCATATGTGCATTACTTGAAAGTTACAAAGATAGAATTCCTAGAAAAAGAATTTCATACCAGTGAAGAGCAAATATGGTGTGAAAGCATGCCCCCACCCCCAGAAATTTATCCTCCAGGAGAGAAAATAGAAAGAATAAAAATATAATAAAATAGATAACCGAGTAACCATTTAAGAAAAAAACATAAAGCTGACTTCTTAAACAAAATATATTTTAGAGGGAACAAAGATTTACATGTGAAAAATAAAACCATAAAATACTACATTGAAACATAGGAGAATAATTTTATAGCCCTGAGTAAAGAAGGTTATTTTTATACATGCTAAATAACCCAGAAGCACATACTTGATGGAGTAAGATTCTTCATCGGACTACTGTTTCTCTGATTCCATTGCCTCAAATAATACGATCTTGATTTGTTCCCTGTGGCACTGGCAATAAATACTTTCCATTGTGATAAATATTTCAAGTGAATTTCTTCATTTAATGCTCACAACAGCCTCATGAAAATTATTACTTTTCCAACCACATCGATTTGGCAGAGAGAGTTGAGCTGACCAGGCTCACACAGCCAGTGAGTGGCAGGTAGGATGTGAAGGGTAGTTCTACTTGAAGCTGGATAGCTTCTTTTTTCCCACCAGGTCAATTTTTCTGCAAGAGAGTGTACTGAAAAACTGAATTCCTGATCCACTGCAAAGTTAGATTTCCCACGGCAAATCAATAAATAGGCATTTCCTTTATTATCTTCTCCTAAGCCTGGCCAACACTGGGTGTATAGACAGAACAAATCTACGGGCTTGCAAAGGTGAAGCCCAGGGCTCAGGATGGAGAGAATTGTTGAAGAAAATAACATGTGGCCCCATGTTGCTCTCTTGCCTCCCCTGCTGACAACTTTATGTTACCTTTTCTAGTACTTAAAGAAAGCGAGAATATCTAGATTAGTGCTGTTAAAAAATATATATAGAGAGACTTTTTTGGGAATAGTTTTAGTTTCACAGCAAAATTGAGCAGATGGTACAGAGATTTCCCATATACCCCCTCCTCCAATACATGTCTAACCCCTCTTACTATCAACCTTCTCCACCAGAATGGTACAGCCATTACAATTGATACGTTATTATCACTCAGAACTTCACAGATTATCTTAGAGTTCACTCTTGATGTCATTCCAAGAGTTTGGATGAATATATAAAGACATGGACCCACATTACAGTTTCCCTGCCATAAAAGTCCTCTGTGCTCTGCCTGTTCACCCTTTCCCCCCCTCCAACTCCAAGCAAGTACCAATATTCTTACTATCTCTTCAGTTTTGTCTTTTACAGAATGCCATATAGTTGGAGCGGTATAGTACGTAGCCTTTTCAGATTAGCTTCTTTCACTTAATAACATGCGTTGAAGTTTCCTTCAGGTCTGCTCATGGCTGGACGGCTGATTTCCTTTTAGCACTGAAAAACATCTCATTGTATGGATATACTTATCCATTCGCACGCTGAAGGACATCTTACTGGCTTTCAAGTTTTGGCAATTATGAATACAGCTGCAGTAAGCTTTAACCAGCTGTGTGCAGGTCTTTCTGGGGACATAGTTGTCAACTCAATTAGTATTTTTAAAAGGAAAAGGGTGAACACGTAGCAGATAAAACATAATGTGGCTGGCAGAGGACGAGCTTGCTAATCTGATGTGTATTAGCCCTTTTAGTGAAGTAAATTTCTGTCTTAAAGAGGGTTGTAATATCAACTAAATGGTCCCCAAGCTTATTTTAACATAACATTACATAGTGCACATGCATAAAATTGGTTATTTATATACAGAACAATTAACATGAGATTAAGCTTGAAGTTTGATGGGTGTCCAAAAGAGCAACTTCAAGGCAGATTGGACGTGCCCTCTGCAACAGCTCTTTTTGGTGATTTGACAGAGCTTTAAGTGACACGGTGTTCTGACAAGTTACTGCATGCTGCATCTTATTTGTTTGTCACAGCTTTCTGAAATCAATAAATGTAGCATTGGCAAATTTTCCTGGCAGGGGAATTGTTTTCAGTAAACTCTAGAAGGGTAGCTGCTGAGTGGCAAAGAGGAAGCCAGAACTACCGTGTTGCCATTGACCTTAGAGAAGGGTTGATTTTCAAGCCCTGATCCTGACCACAAAGAATGTTTGCTGAACAAACAGTGCACTGATTAACTTGATGAGAGAAGGAATCATTTTGAATTATCTAACTAGATAACTACTGTTTCTTGAAAAAGGATAACTATACCTTAGTAAGTATAGGACGTTACTGATATGATTTGTGTTGTCTGAAGTTTTTCTAGAATATTTGGCTTTCCAAAAGAGAAGTCTTTATGCTCCTTTTTTCTACAGTAGTCAGTGACTTCCTAACCCTTTAAAACCTGGCTTTGCTCCCCCCACGCCACTGGCAGTATCCTCTGTAGTTACTTTCCAAATGTCATATTCCACGCGTTTTTTCTGCTGTTTCTCTTGACTCCTCATTGTCATTGCATAATATTCAACACTCCTTTTTTTGACTGTCTCTTGCCTCAGGTTACATGAAGTGATACTCTGCTACCTCTGTCCCTCAGGCACCCCTTGGTCCCTTCTGCAAGCTTGTTTCTGTTTTGGATCACTCACATGCAGCTGTCCCCCTGGTTCTATGCTTGGTGTCCTCTTCTTGTCTCTCCCCACTCTCTGCCTCTTTTGCCTCACAGAGTCTCCAGCGGCTCTAACATAACAGTGCACTAGTGAAGGTCTCCTGTGTCCGACTCTCCAACCTCCTAAACTTCTGCCAGACCCTTGCCTGGGGCAGCCCACCCTGTTTTGTAGTTTGTTTCCCAATTTAGTTTCACTTTCTACCTCTCATGCTAAATGTCCTATTAGTTTATCAACGTATGTGCATTCCCCCCTCCCCCCCAGCCATCTGCTGCATACCTGACTTCCATGTTTTTACTAGAGGTACTACTTAAGCAGCTTGTGCTATAATCAGGAGTAACAAGTGCCTAGTTTGCCTTTTAAAACACCATGTGAGCAGGTAAAAATAGCCAAATAAATATGGAAGCAGATATATAAAGCCTGGGGGGCTGTTAGTTTGCATCCTCTGATTTAGAGAATAAAGGGAGGAATTCTGCTTATTTTATTTTAGTATTTGATTTGATTTTGTTTTGTAGGTACTAGACCAAATCTAATTTGGGGGTATTATACCATCCTCTGCAAAGTCCCTGCAATGCCAAGGAAGATCCTAGAAGCTAGGATTGATATGTAAGGTGCCAGGACCTGGATATTTTAAGACTGCAGGTCCAATCCTCGGGCCACTGACTGTACAGGCCTGTGGCCTGTCAGGAATCAGGCCGCACAGCAGAAGGTGAGTGGCAGCGAGTGAGCAAATCTCCATCCGTATTTATAGCTGCTCCCTATCCCTTGCTTTCCCACCCGAGCCCCGCCTCCTGTCAGAGGGCAGTGGCATTAGATTCTTTCCTATAGGAGTGTGAACCCGACTGTCAACTACGCACAAGAGGGATCTGGGTGTGTGCTCCTATGAGAACCTGCCTGATGACTGAGGTGGAATTGTTACGTGCCTGACTCATCCTAAAACTGTCCCTCCACCCGAGGTATGTGGAAAAATTGTCTTCATGAAATCCTGGTGTCAAAAAGATCGGGGACCACTGTTTGAAGACATAGTCCTTATTTGAGGTCTCCTTTACCAGCATGTCTCATTCACAGCTTTTCTATCAATTCTTTTTAGTCTTTATATTATTTATTTCCAGTGATCAAATGTTTCTGGAAAAACCAATAAAAATTTTTGAGAGTTGGGTAGGCCTGGAAGGGTGATGATGGTGTTGGTGGCCATCCAAAGCAGGTGACATTGTGAGAATTGCTCATCATTAGCCTAGAGAGAGAGGAGGTCAGGCTAGAGCAGGGTCTGTCATTGACCTGTCAGGGCCTCAGGTGAGGAGCAGAGAGGGCAGACTGTGTGGGGAAGATTCTGTATGCTGAGGAAAGCAGTGGGCCGGCCAGCTTCAGAGAGGGGTGAGGAAGACTCCTGCTTCACATCATTGGCCTATCTCAAAATAGCTCTGGATATACGAAAGAAAATTTGAGGATGCATAGGGGTTTGGATTAGGTAAAGCATGGAAATATCACACTTTATTCAAACTGAGAAGAAATGCTGTTGATTAAACTATCATAGCCCATACATTTTTAGATACAGTCAAATTTCAGAGATGTCAAAGTCTTTTTAAAAAATATATAATTGATGGAGTATGGTTTCCATCATACAAAAAAAAAAAAAATTACACTATAGAGAAAAATTTTCAAGTCCTTGACACTTCAGGTAGGCAACTAAGATGAAACAGGGCGGTATAAAATCTGAAATTTATGAAAGATGACATTCCTTGGTTGACACTAAGTTAGCTGAATGCTTTGCATCACCTGAAAATTTTTTAGGCATCTTTTAATCTTAAAATGTAAGATAAATTGTTTCCCCTCACCCCAGGGTGCACAAATGAAAGCATATCAGAAGATAATTTTGTTCTGTGGTATTTGAAAGAATTTTGGTCTTCTTAAAAAATTACGAGAGAGTTCAACAGGAGACCTTTTAAAAATGCAGTCCATACGCTATCGGTTAGCAGCATACTCTGTCTCCAGCCGTGACTCCATAAGAAGCGGTGGGCACAGCCTGGGAAGGGTGCTCTCTCTGCACCTCCTGACAAAGTAAGAATCACACCATATGGTGATTTCCATGAATTTGACTGATTTCAAGCCAAGGTGAGAGCAATTTCCCACTGGGCTTGGGTTAGAGTGAGTGCTGCCACAGATCCGGCCAACGCACAAGCAGTCAACAAAGTCTGCTTCTAAATTAGAAATACACAGGAGTTTTTGAGTTGTTTTTCTGATGGATGTGTCTGCACCTGATTTCTATGGTCCTTGACTACAGCAGTTCGCTGAGAAAGTCTTCCACGTGCTTTCCATGCTATGTTGCGAATGATCTGCCTGACTCCTGGCGTTAGTGGCCTATGCTGAGAATGAGCGCTACCGAGATCAAAGGCTTACCTTCATCTGGGACACTCTCTGGTCCAGCACAGCTCAGGAGTCCCATTTTGGAATCATTCTTGGATGAATCACTATATTCTTTAAAAGAGAAATATAGCTTGGAGTTATTAAGTAATCTTCATGATGAGGAGTTTACTTAATAACTCATAACTTTTCTTCCAATTGCCAGCAACATTTTCTACCAAGAGAATGGTGAGGAAATTACTCAATAACTTTTCTTCCCACTGCCAGTAAAATCTAAAGGACCCTTGTTGGTGCTGATACATCTTCCCCTATTAAGTCTCTTACTTCCTGAAGGAAAGAGGAACAGCAAGTAGGACAATGACTTGTTTTGACAACATCAGAGTAAGTGAAGAAAAAGTTACTATGATATTTTTACACAAATCATAAAATTATAATCTTGTGACAACATTATAATCTATGACAACATCAGAGTACGTGAAGAAAAAATCACAATGATTTTTTTACACAAATCATAAAATTATAATCTTGTACTTCTTTGTGTTTTGGTGCAATAAATTCAGGAGAGATGTTTTTATTGAAAATGTAATTCCTGAATACTTGAGATCAGATATCAGATTGAAATATTTTGCTTTGTGGCATTTTGCTGAGCTATGGTTTCCAGAGTCACCTACATATATTTTTTCTCTCAAATTCTGCTGGAGGTTTACAATATAGCATTCAATTACATTTTTATATAAGTGTCCTTAATGTCCCTGATGCATAACATTGCCGTATTTATGTTTGAGGGCTGAAAATATAAATGAAACTGAATCCTTAAGAAGATGCTTTGATCAAATTTTCATACTCTAAACTAGTAGTGATAAAACAATATAGAAACTGCACAGTTTCAACCTTCTCTTGTTTACTAATAAAGGCAGCATTTTTATGCAATCAAGCTTTTGTGTTGTGAGGTGAACATAATATAATGATTGCATTTGCATTTTCAAGTATTGATCATGTTGGCGTCTTCAGCACACCTGCAAAATTTATACTTTGGAAAAATTGCTTTGCAGCGTGAGGAGACTCCATTTTAGTTTATTTGTCTTAGGGTGGCATTATGGAGTTGTGGTGCAGGACACAGATAGGCTTTGGGATAGGCAGAACTGGAATTGAAACCTGACTTTGTCACATCAGATGAGTGACCATAAACATATAAATTAACCTTTCCTTTCTTTTCTTTTCTTTTCTTTTTTTTTTTTGAAAGTCAAACCAGACAACTTGCAGTTTTTTAAATTTATGTTTTATTTGTGTATATTCATGGGGTACAATTATAATTTCATAACTTTGATACATTGCACTGTGGTAAAGTCAGGGCCTTCAGTGCATCCATCACTGAAGCATCACACATTGTGCCCACCGAGAACCTTCCATCATCCACCTTCCTCCCACCTGTCCAAAATTCCACACTCTGCTTTCAGGTGTATACATTACTTAGTTTCCATTTATGAGAACATGGGATATGTGTCTTTCTGTGTCTGAATTGTTTCACTTAAGATTAAAGATTCTGGTTCCATTGGTTCCAATGGTTCCATTCTTTTGTGGCTGAATGATATTCCAATGTGTATATAGACCACATTTTCTTTATTCAATCCTTTCATGATGAATGCTTAGGTTGATTCCATATCTTTGTCAGTGTGTATAGTGCTGTGATAAACATGTGAGTACAGGTACATCTTTTATATATTGATTTCTTTTCTTTTGGGTAGACACCCAATAGTAGGATAGCTAGATTGTATTGCAATTCTAGTTGTAGTTCTTAGAGAAGTCTCCATATTGGTTTTCATGAATAAACATTTCCACCAACAGTGTATAAGAGTTCCCTTTTCTCTTCATCCTCACCAACATCTATTGATTTTTGTCATTTTAATAATAACCATTCTGACCATTGCTGTAAGATGATATCTCCTTGCATTTATCTAATGATTAGTGGTGTCCTTTCCCAGTGTATGTTCTTGTTGACTTTGTCAAAGATCAGTTGGTTGTAGGTATGTGGCTTTATTTCTCTTCGCTATTCTGTCCCATTGAACTTTGTGTTCAGTATTATACCAATAATATGCTGGTCTGGTTACTGTACATTTGCAGTATAATTTGAAGTCAGTCAAAGTGATGCCTTCAGCTTTGTTCTTTTTGCTTACGATTGCTTTGGCTATTTGGCTCTTTTTTAGGTTCCACATGGACTTTAGAACTGTTTTTCCTAATTCTGTGAAAAATGACACTGGTGTATTAATGGGATTGTATTTTACCTGTAGATTGCTTTGGGCAGTATAAACATTTTAATAATATTTATTATTCTCGTCCATGAGCATGAGCTAGAATGTGCTTGTATTATCAACAATTTCTTACGTCAGTATTTTGTAGTTTTTATTATAGAGATCTTTTATCTTCTAAATATATTTCTAGTTTTTTTTTTTTTTTTTGTAGCTACCATATATGGGATTGCCTTCTAGATTTAGCTCTTGGCTAGATCACTATAGGTGTACAGAAATGCTACTGATTTCTGTACATTAACTTTGTACCCTGAAAATTTACTAAATTTGTTTATCAAATATAAGGTATTCTGTAGAGTCTTTAGGGTTTTCCAAATGAAAGATCATATCATCAGTATAGTAGGGTAATTTGACTTTCTCTTTTCCAATTTGGATGCCTTTTTTTTTTTTTTTTCCTCTCGCCTGATTGCACTGTCTAGGGCTTCCTGTACTGTATTGAATTAAAGCAGAGAAAGTGGGCATCCTTTTCTTCTTCCAGTTCTTAGAGGAAATGCTTTCAATTTCCCCCCAGTCAGTATGATGTTGGCTGTGGGTTTATCAGATATGGTCTTTGATATCTTGAGGAATGACTACTTTGTTGAGGATTTTTATCATGAAAGGATGATGAATTTTTATCAAATGCTTCTCTGTGTCTGTAGAGATGATCATATGGCTTTTCATCCTTAATTCTATTTATGTGATATATCACATTTATTGATTTGCATATGTTGGACCCTCCTTGGATCTCTGGAATAAAACCCAGTTGATTACAGTGGATTATCTTTTCGATGTGCTGTCAGGTTTGATTTGCTCATATTTTGCTAAGAATTTCTGTGTCTGTGTTCATTAGGGATATTTGTGTGTAGTTTTCATTCATTCATGTGTTCTTGCCTGATTTTGGTATTAGGGTGATAATGAACTCACAGAATGAGTTAGGGAGAATTCCCTCCTGTTGTATTTTTTGGAACAGTTTTGGAACAGGAGAACTGGTATTTTTTGCTTCTTTGTATATTTGGTAAATTTTGGCTGTGAATCCATCTGGTCCTGGGCTTTTATTTTTTGGGAGACTTTTTATTACCAATTACTCGTTATTAGTCAGTTCAGGAGCTCTATTTCACCTTGATTCAATCTTGGGGGGTTATATATTTCTAGTAACATATCTCTTCCCTCAGGATTTTCTAGTTTGTGAACATGTAGTTGTTCAATATAGTCTCTGATGATCTTTTTTGTTTCTGTAGTAATCAATTATAATGTCTCCTTTTCCATTTTGATTTTCATTATTTGAATCTTATCTCTTCTTTCTTTGGTCTCTCTAACTAGTGATTTATCAATTCTGTTTATCTTTTCATAGAACCAACTTTTAATTTTTTTGACTCTTTGTATTTCTTTGGTCTTCATTTCATTTTGCTTTACTCTGATCTTTGTTATTTATTTTCTTCTGTTAACTTTGGGATTGGTTTATTCCTAATTTTTTCTTTAGTTCCTTTAAGTGTGATGTTAGGTTGTTAACTTGTGATCTTTCTACTTTTTTGGAGCAGGCATTTCATGCTATAAACTTCTATCTTAGCACTACTCTTGCTGTATCACAGGTTTTGATATGTTGTGAATTAATTTTCATTCATTTCAAAAATTCAGACTTAATTTTCATTGACCCAGTGATTGCTCAGGAAAATGCTTTTAAAAATTTCTATGTATTTGTATATTATCTGAAGTTCATCTTTGTACTGATTTCTACCTTTATTGAACTGTAGCCATCTATAAGATATTTGATGATTTTTATTTTTTAAAATTTATTAAGCTTTATTGTGTGGTCTAAAGTGTGGTCTTATAGTATCCGTCGCAGCCTGTAAAGATAGACTCAGACCCCATTTAGGTAAAATCAGATGGTGATTTATTATACCTGCACGGGGGACCACTGCTCTAAAAGGTAGGCAGCCCCGAAGTTGAAGGCAGGTTAACTTTTATACCTTTTTTAGTGCTGCGTGGCAAGTAAGCTAGTACAGAAGCTGAATATCACGGTTAGCTCAGGGTGGGGTTACAGCTTGAGAAACAAGCTTGAGTAAGTTTCTACCATTGTTTGTTCACTAGGAACTATAGCTTGAGAAACACAGCTTGAGTAAGTTTTCACCAGTGTTTGTTCACTGGGAACTAGGGAGGGGTTGGGAACTTGGGGACTTTCTGTGCTTTCTTGTTCTGAAGCTGTTTCTCGGAATCTATCCAGGGTGGGTGGGGGACTGGGATTTTGGGAGCTAACAGGCTTTTTACAGTCTATCTTGGAAACTGTTCCATATGCTAGTGAAAATAATGTATATTCTATAGTTGTTGAGAAGAAAGTTCTATAGATGTCTTTTAAGTCCATTTGGTCTGAAGTTTAACTTAAGTCTAATGTTTCTTTGTTAATTTTCTGTCTTAATTATCTGTTCTGTGCTGTGAGTGGGATATCAAAGCCCTCCCCCCCACTATTACTGTATTTCTGATTATCTCTTTCTTTAGGTTTGGAAATATATGTTTTGTGAATCTGGTTGTTCCAATATTGAGTGCATATATATTTAGGAATGCTATATTGATCCCTTTATCATTATATAATGACCAGTTTTATCTTTTTTTTCTTTTACTGTTTTAGATTTAAAGTCTGTTTTGTCTGCTATAAGTGTAGCAACTCCTGCTTCCTTTGGTTTTTGTTTACATATGTTTTTTCACCTTTGGTTTTTGTTTCCATACATTTTTTCACCCCTTTACTTTCAGGCTACTTACTCTTTTTTTTTTAGTTCATTTTAAATTTGATTTTTTTTTTTTAATTAGTATTAGATCATAGCTGTGTACATTAATGTGATCATGGGGCAACATGCACTGGTTTTATAAACAGTTCGACACATTTTCATCACACTGGTTAACATAGCATTCCTGGCATTTTCTTAGTTATTGTGTTAAGACAAT
>CAUYPK010131452.1:0-12931 GCA_963574355.1 Loris lydekkerianus | reverse complement strand
ATGGATCTACTTCTAGTCAGGCTGGGGAAGTTGCACTAGGCCTCAGGCACATGGCAGGGCCCAACAATTCCCTCTTTTGTTTTTTGTATGGTGGAAAAACATAGCCCCTGTCTTAGGTTGCCTGCTCTTGCAGTTTCAGTCTTACCCGTCATGGGGATACAGACATCAATGGTTTGGTCCCTGTCTTAGGTTGACTGAACGCAGAGTGATCTTACCCGTCTTTGGGTACTACGAATGTAATCCACCGTGCAGCCTCTCCATATCCTGTCTTAGGTTGTCCCTGCTTTGGGAATCTTACCTGTCCTTGGTGCTATGGAGGGCGGTAAAGAATAATAGTTAGATTCTTGGTTAATGAACCGGTGATATCGGACCTCGACCTGATTTAACTGCCTCTAACCTTTGTTAAGGATACAGGGCCCAAAGGTGAAGGGTAAAATAAGGGTAGCAGGGGAAGAAGGTAGTGTGAAAAACCATGTAGGCCCATCCACAGGGGCTTTTCTAAAATTTCTTTTCTTCTCTTTTCTAGATCTTCTTGGAGTGTTTTGATCTTGTTTTGCACGATCTCAGATCTGTTGGCATAAAAGTAGCACTTCTCCTGCACACTTGCATATGAAAAATGAAACACAACTATAGCCTAGGATGAAGCAGGGAAGGGGAGGGAGAGGGGAAGGGAGGGGGAGGGTTGATAGTGGTAGGGTTAATAGGGGGACCACACCTGTGAAGCACATTGCAAGTACAAGTTGGATTTATCAGGTGTAGAACACAAATGTCTTAATGCTGTAATTGGGTAAATGAAGTGAAAGCTACATTGATTAGTAGGATGTAAGCACTCCAATTTGTACAAATAATCAACACATCAAATCCCATAATGGAATAAATGTATTTATGATCTATGTACAAATGATTTAATAAAAAATACATTATTTAATTAAAAAAAAAAAGACTAAGAAGAAGGGAAATTGGGAATTTTCTGTGTCTTTTTTTGATGTTTCAAATACATTTACTTCAGAATGTAGTTTTATTTTTCCCACCAAACCAAATCCATTATTTGCATTAGCAAACTCAGAGGTAATTATTTATGTGTTCAAAATTATACACAGTGAATATCATTATAAAACTTCTATATGTTATAATTAGTCATTGGAGTTAGATATCTGTTTAAGGGTGATAACTCTTGAGTATACACTTTCTGGTAAGTATAAATTTATATAAACAGATGCTAACATAAATCCAAAGATTAGAAAAAGCAAAAAAAAGTGTCATTTTCCTTATACTTAGACTTCTTGGGTCACAAAATGTCAAAACTAGGTCTGACAGAAAAGAAAATGGAAAATATTCTAAAATGTAACATTTTCAACTCTTTAACCATTTTAAATAACAAACCAAAGTCATGGAAAATACTTTTAAGTAGCAAGATAATAACTATATAAATAAAATGTACATAAACAAAGTACTTCCATTAAAGCATTTAGTATTCAACATATATGACTTAAAATTTTGGTGCAGCCCTAGGAAATACTTCTGGATTCTTAAAGTAATATTTTTAGTTTACAAGTTGAAACCAAACCCAAATTATATGAAAATATATTTGCAAATTATTTTTGTAAAAAACATCACAGGTCTTTTAGAAACATTGGGAAAAAAATCACCATGATATGTGTTGCATAGTAGTGACATTTTTTTAAAAATAAAAAATAAATTGTTAAATTAACTAGTCCATAAGA
Source organism: Loris lydekkerianus (assembly GCA_963574355.1). Lineage (NCBI taxonomy): Eukaryota > Metazoa > Chordata > Mammalia > Primates > Lorisidae > Loris > Loris lydekkerianus. The sequence goes on along the minus strand of CAUYPK010131452.1, from coordinate 11,207 downwards.
AAAGCTACAGTACCAGCTCTCTATTATAAGAAAAACAAAATAAATATATATCCAGCTATTGGCATTAGTAACAAACATTTCTTCGGATACTTGGTGAAAGGATCAGTATATTCCATGAGTAGTTCACAGTTTCTGAATTAAACTGTAGCATCATAACTTATAAAATGCAATGTTGGTGCCACTGTTTTAGTTCACTTTGCACTTGGCACAGTGTTACAAGCAATCATGCATTTAACAAGTGGTGTTTGACAATATTAAAAAACGACAGTATCACCCTTTTACTGTATTCCCACACACTTATAAAAAGCTTTAGAGCTTGATGAAAGCTTTCTTACATTTTATCTCCATCGATTCTCCTCACAGCAGTTAGAGACAGGCAGAATGGGAGTTATTATCTTCATTTAAAATTACACATTCATGTACAATGTGATGATTTGATAAACAATGTGGAATGCTTAAATCAAACTGATTAACTTCAGTATCTATCACCTCATTTACTTATTTTTTGGTGGCAAGACATTTAAAATTTACTCTTTATTATTTTGAAATATACCCTTGCATTGTGTATCCCATAAATGTAATTTTTAATTAAAAATTAAATAAACAAGTAAAATTACACAAAGTGATGTGATTGCATTTGTATATGTAGAGTTTGGAGAAACTATATACCACTCAACTCCTGCTTGTGATGAAGTTAGTAAAGAAGGTTTCATCATAGGGCGGCACCTGTGGCTCAAAGCAGTGGGGTGCTGGCCCCATGTGCCAGAGGTGGTGGGTTCAAACCCAGCCCCCGCAAAAAACTTTTTTTTTGTTTGTTTTTCAAAAAAAAAAAAAAAAAAAACAAAAAAAGAGAAGGTTTCCTCATATAACAATGGGGGAAAACAAAAGATGACATGACTTTCAGGGTATTTAAATTCCAGTAACCGACAGATAGGAAAAGATCAAGCATCATTTCTTCCTCTTAAATACACAAACACTATTTAAATATTTATATCTTCATAATATATTTTTTATTATATCATATATGTTACAAACTTTATATATTACTATTAGTATAAATCACATTGATTTATAATAATACAAATTATAAGATACAAGTATTTATTTTTTAATATCTAATATATGAAATTTATAAGATAATATGAATATATGGGTTATGCTTTATAGAGATAACACAATTAAACTTTTGGTATATGAACCATGTTATAAACTGAAATGATGGACTTGCTTTTAAGCTACATTGGATATTTTCTTAATCTGTTAAAATGTAATTCAGCTTTCTAACACATTTTTCCTAGGCCTTAGGATTTTAAAAGAAAAGCATTATTAACTATTTTGACAATTAAATCAAAAGTATTAGAAAATAGATATGAAAATGTAATTTTCAATGTTTGTAAAGTATGTGTTCTTTGGTGACATGACTAGATTTAAGAGGCATTATCATTTGCATTTTCTGTACTTAATATGTGATTGTGAGAGACTCTTACTTTAAGTCTAGAGGGAATTTATGCCAGTTAAGAGAAAGTAAAACATTTTACTGTATAATGTGAATGACCCATAACTCATAGCTGCCCAAGGCTGGTATTTAATTTACATAACAGACACTTGGGCATTTTCACAATATTTTCAGGAAAGAACTTCATATAAAATACTTAAGTTTCATGTTCAGAACACTTGGTATGCAGTGTATGTCTGCTATTGTCTGTACTGACTATAAAAAAATAAAATAAAACCAATTCTTACGATTTATCGTCTGTTAAACACACACACAAGAGAGAATTTTAAGATAACTAAAGGAGGGTGTTCTAATGTATATGGACTTGAACTAAGAAAAGGTCTTTATTCTAATTCCAGCATTATCTTGTGTAATTGTAAAATATGGCACTAGAAAAATTGATTTCAATTAATTCTCATTAAAAAGTAATTGATGGCGAGAAGTTTTATGTTATGGCTTAGGAGATGATTTGAGATAATTCATGAATTTCAATCATCCCGTACTATCTTTGTTATTATAGAAAATTATCTCTAACATTATCCACATGTACATTCTATTTGTTTCTTTGACAGTTAATTTAGCCAATAGCAGAAGTGTATTTAACATATTACCCATCTTATAATAAAGGTAGTGAGGGAAAAGGAGAGAATGAGAGGGGAGGGAAGGGAGAGAAGAAAGTCAATAATTACTGCATGCTGATAATAACCTAGATATTTTTCACCACATAACTCACGTAGTCCTGCAAAGGAGTCATTTTTATCAACAGTGTTTTACATAAGGAATCTGAAGCCTGAGACAGGGCTGGTGTCCTGGGCATGTGAACTCTGCAGTCACCCAGAGCTCCTCCTACAGAAACCTCCACGCTTGGTTTAATGCTTGGCTGGCACCGTCTTGAAATTTTTGAAAATTTCTGAACGTTTTTATCTTGTACTGGGCCCTGAAAATTATGTACCTGGCCTTTTCTATAGAGGCTAAGCTCTTTCCCCAAATTATTAATAAGATTTTGAACATGGTCAGAATAAAACAACTGCTTTCCTCCTCTCCACTTGTACCACCAAAGTGAAGTTCTTGAACTACTTGTTTAGCAGAGAGGCTGAGAGATTGGAAGAGAGGAGGGAGGAAGAAGAAAAATCTCTAATAATGTCAGGCATGGTGGCTCAGATCTGTAATCCTGGTGCTCTGGGAGGCCGAGGCAGCAGGATTACTTGAGCTCAGAAGTTTGAGACCAGCTTGAGCAAGAGTGAGGCCCCATCTATTAAAAATAGAAAAAATGAGCCAGATGTTTTGGTGGATATCTGTAGTTCCAGCTACTGAGGAGGCTGAGGGAGGAGGATCACCTGAACCCAGGAGCTTGAGGTAGCAGTGAGCTAGGCTGATACCATGGCACTCTAGCTTTTTTGAGACAGAGCAAGACTCTGTCTCAAAAAAAAAAAAAAATCCCTAATAACAATGCCCTGATTTTCCTCTTTTGCCTTCAGGCTGACATTTTTCTCATAGAAACCAAAGCCTTACTAACAGATTTCCCCCTTCTCTTTAATTTTCATTCATGTCTTGGTGCTCCTTATCTGGGGTCTCAGGGCCCCTGCACAGCTGGCCTCGCCTTTAATAAGCTTCAGTTAAATCACATGCCCTTTCTGTTACACAAGGTTGTATCTCCTAATCACAGGTTATCTGCAACTCTCCGGGTAGAAAGGAAGGACTTGTGCTGAGATGGATCCTTGTCTCTGGGCTTTGCACTGTGCCTTAAGTCATTTCGGCCACAGGATGCAAACAAACGAAATCCAACAGGAGTCCCGGTCTGGCCCGATCGTTTCCTACTCAGAGCCTGAGTCTGAGGGTAGACTAAACAGTGTGTTAATACACATTCTTTTGTTGTTGCTATTCACTCCTTCCTTCTTTATTTTCTTTCTACCTCAATTGTTTATTAAGTACTGAGTGTGTGTCAGTTTCTTAGGTAGTTAATGCAGATAGAAAATGAATGAGATGTGGCCCTGCCTTGAAACAAGCAAGTATGGGTCAAATATCGCATGGAAGCACAAAGGGAAGAAAGAAAGAGCCCCTGTGAGCATATGATTCGAGCTGACTCTTAACGGGCAAGTTGCTGAACCAAAGGACCCCGCAGATAGCATCCTGCAGCAAGACAGAAGCGTTTTGCGCTGTCCATGTTTAGCGGACTCACTGGCCCATAGCAATCTCTCAGAATGTGTTTCTGACCAAGTGCACGGAGCAAGGCATTCTAAGAGAAAGGAGAGAACGTGCAGAAGTTCCTGGTAGTGAGAAGATTGGTGACATCCAAGGAATGAAGAAAACTTCAATGAAGCAGAAGTTGGAGCAGAGGAAGGGAAAGAAAATGAGGCTGGAAAGATTTGGTTCGTATTACGTCTGGCTCCACATGCCACATTCATGATTTTAGCTGAGAATAAAACAGGAAGTGGAAAGAAGTATGTAAGCAAATGAGAGGCATGGCCACCTTCTCCCAGGCCAGCACGAGGGAGGTACAAGGTCAGGGTAGGTTTTGATAAGTCTAATCAGTTTCTTTTAGAGGTAGCTACCTCAGGCTGCAGTGCCTGGTAATCCTTATCAAATCCTTCCAAATGATAATTTTAGCTCTGCTCTGGTCTCATCCTATATCTAGATAAAGGCAGAACCCCAGAAGAACAGCTCATCCTCAATTGTATAATGCCCATTTAAACAACAAGGTATACATTGTTAAGTACTTTACTTGCAACCTACCCAGTGAGCCTTCCACTGGTTCGTAAAGACACAACCAGAGAAAGAAGATTGTGTCCAAGACAAAGGCCTCTGTAACTCACTACTCCTGGCGCAGAAATTAACATGGGATCTATGCTCACATTGGTCTGCTTCCCGTGTGATGTGACACCCCCTCGAGGCTCTGCATGCAGTGGAATTGGGTCACAGATGAAGAGCCCTGAGCTCAGGGCACCCTCATCTTTTGTGCCAGAATAGAAGCAAATCTGATGCCCTTTGTCCTGGAGGGAGGCATTATCTTTATCACAGGGGACAGTAAACAAACCTGCTCTCCATTCCACTGGGAGACACTATCTTTTCTAAGGCGATTTGCCACACAAGCATGGCTAAAAAGATAGCCCAGACCCCAAACAGTCACTGTATGTGCTTTTATGCTGAGTGGTCTCATTGTTCTTCCTAAGAAATCGAAAAACAAAATATTAAGGGTAGGGACTGGTTTTAATAGACTATTCTTTTACCTTAGATTCTAACTAATTATTTAAAAATTGATGTACAATATTCATTCCTTGTGGAGAAATCTTTACTGTTTATTTTCAAATATCCAAGTACAAATATTTAATGTCACTGGCAGTACATTTCTATAAGGAGAGCTCATGTAGATGTGGCTGTGTAGATTTGATTCTGAAAGTAAATGATGTTAAACATCTGGAAAAACAAGTGCATCTAAGGAAGGCCTTAAAAGGGTATGTCAAATTAGGTATCACACAACACCACTCAAATAACTTATATATTATCTAATGCATAACACACTAGTATATAAAATCAGCACATTGTAGCCCATAAATGCATCAATGTATACAGTTATGATTTAATAAATAAAAAATAAAAAAAGAGTGTACTGTTTTAGTGTTATAACTAATATTTCACAAAGATATTAATTAGCTTATCATTTCTATAACTGATTTAATATGACTTTGGTATCACAAATAGATCTGAATAAAAACTAGAAACAAATTAATTTCAATCAATAAAAAAAGGCTGGTCATTTAAAATTTGCATTTCAATTTAATCAATAAAAAAGGCTAGTCATTTAAAATTTGCATTTTTTAAATAATATGCTTTATATATATGTACATATACTCTGTGATTTTTGGAGCTATGGATTCAGGTTTCCTAAGTTTGATAATTATAGAAAAAAGTTGAATAGCTGAATGCACTGGTTGATGGTAAAATAAAAAAGTCATAAAATGATTTCCATGTACATATAGATAACAGAAAATTAAATCATTATGGAAAGTTAGGGTATACCCTGTGACCTTACCTTTCACATTTTTTTTTTTATCAAAGAAAGAAGATAGCTTTATTTATTAAAAACATTTTCTATGTTAAATTTTCTATTTTCTTATTAAAGCTCGTCTAAATAAGGACAGGTGAGATGGTTTTAGGAAGCATGTATTTGTACTCTTATAAATGCAACTATTTTGTAGTAGGTTGAATTAATTCATTTTCACAATTGTTTCTGCTTCAGCTTTACTTCCTCCACTCCCTCCCTTCTGTCTTTCTTCTTTCCCTTCTCTTCATCATCACCCTGCTTTTGAGTGTAACACACACGCAGTTCTCAAATATTAAGCATATCACTCAAAGAATTTTAGAAATATGTGTATGCTCCTGTGACCATAACCAGATCAAGACTCGACCACTTCTAGTGCCCTAGAAAGTTCCCTTGTGTCCTTTTCCAGTCACTCTCCCCTACCAAAAAGCAATCTCTATTCTGAGTCTAATAGCCCAATCTCTGTAGGATAGTTTTGCCTAATCTTGAACTTCACAGAAAGTCTTTTGTGCCTATTTTTTGTTCAACCTTAGGTCTATAAAATAATACATATTATTACATGTAACTATAATGTGTTCATTTTTATTGCCACATGGTCTATTTCTTTATATAAAATACCACAATATATTTATTTACTCTATTATTGATGGACAATTGAATGTTTTTCAATTTTTGTACCTTACTAATAAATCTGATATGACCATTCTTTTTTTTTTTTTTTTTTTGGCTGGGGCTGGATTTGAACCCACCACCTCTGGCACATGGGGCCGGTGCCCTATTCCCTTGAGCCACAGGTGCACCCCTGAACATTCTTTCTTTCTTTTTTTTTTTTAGAGACAGAGTCTCAATTTATCACCCTAGGTAGAGTGCTGTGGCGTCACAGCTCACGGCAACCTCCAGCTCTTGGGCTTAGGCGATTCTCTTGTCTCAGCCTCCCGAGTAGCTGGCACTACAGGCATCCGTCACAATGCCCGGCTATTTTTTTTGTTGCAATTTGGCAGGAGCAGAGTTTGAACCTGCCACCCTTGGTATATGGGGCTGGCGCCCTACCCACTGAGCCACAGGTACCGCTCTGAACAATCTTGATGTGTCTTTTAGCAGACATAGGCAGTCATTTCCACAAGGTGTATACCAGGGGAAAAATATTGCTACGTCATCTGGTAGATGTGCATTTACCTCTTGCAGATACTGACAAAAAGTTTTACAAAGTAGCTGTATTAATTTACATTCCCATCAGCACAGTCTGAGAGTTACAATTGCTCTAGGTTCACATCAATACTTAGTATTACCAGTCTTTAATTTTAGCTATTTCAGTGGGTGTGAAGTGGTATCTGTTGGGGTTTCAGTTTGTATCTCCCTAATGACTAATGATACTGAGCACATTTTCGTACTTGTATTGACCATTTGCATATGCTGTTTTATAAAGTGCTTGTCGAAGTGTGTTGCCCCTGTTTTAAACTGAGCTTTCCATCTTTCATTATCTGATTTGTAGGAATTCATTATACATTATGGAGATGAGTTCTTTGTCAGATGTATGTATTACAAACATTTTCTCTCCTTGTTTGGGCTTACTAATCTCTTAGTGGTGTCTCAATAAATAGAAGCTCTCAAGGTCAATGAAGTCTCATTCGCCAATCTTTTTTACTATTAGTGCTTTTTGTGTTTTGTTTAAGAAACCTTTGGCTACCATGAGGGCATGAAAATATTCTCCTGTATTTGCTTCTCTAAGCCTTATTGTCTTATTCTTCACATTTACGTTCAGGGCCCATCTAAAATTGATTTCTTTTGTATGATATGAGATAGGGGTCAAGGTTCATTTTTACTTATATGAATGTAAATTAACCTGGTACCATTTATTGAAATGATCACCCTTTCTTCAGTGCCCTGTGGTGGCATTTTGTTATAGGTAATTAAAAAGTAGATGTAGAGATGAGTCTTGGCCAGAATTATGTACTCTAATCCATCTATCTATTCTTGAACTAATTCCATACTTTTAATTTCAGTAACTTCAATAATAAATCTTCATTTCCGATAGTGTAAGACCATTAGCTTTGCTCTTTTTCATAATTATTACTTTTGCCCATTTGAATTTCAAATGAAAATTTGTAAACAGCTTATCAATTCACACACAAAACAGGATTTTGATTGGGAATGCACAATTGTTTCTTAATGGTCATAATGAAAAACCTAAGTAAAGGAGGTCTATTATTTGAGTGTTCACATGATAAGAAAATCAATTAAATAATAAGTTAAGGTTGCTGAATGTTGCAGCTATTTTCTTTTAGAAAGAAACTATGATTTGGGAATATATGTAAGTTTTTAAGACCCCCAAAGAACAGGTAGGAATTTATTTTATTTAACATATTTGTAAAAACAAAACAAACAAACAAAGGTAAAGAGGGTAATAAAACTATAAATTCTGCAGAGAGCACTCAACTTGATCAAATATGGCAAGGTGAATTTGCCCATAGACTTTGGAAAGAATTATTGAGGCTGTTTAGGCTGTAAAATGTGCCATTTTCAGTAAGGACAAAGGAGAGAATTATAAAATAATACACCTACATTATTTTAACCTGAAGTTCCTCATTTTTGATTTAGGACTTCAGATTCATTCTATATTGATTCCTGAAGTCAAGTTTTAAAGGCATGTTGGAGGAGGTTGGAGAGAGACTAGGTGACTGAGAAGAATGGTGGTCAAATTCTAAACATAAATTACATGTAGGAAGAGCTGGAGCCAAGAAGGAAAAGAGAGAATATTTATAGAATGAAGAACAAATAGTGGTGGAAACACTGAGGTCATGCAGTATGTCATAGGCAGGAGGAAATTCAAAGTAAATATGATCAACAATGTCATATGTGGCAGAAAGATAAAAAGAATGAACGCTGATTGCTGTGAGCTGTGACGCCACAGCACTCTACTGAGGGTGATAAAGTGAGACTCTGTCTCTACAAAAAAAAAAAAAAAAAAATGAACACTGAAAAAGGCTAATGTCTTGATATTTATCAGGTCATCAGTGATAGTAACTATCAATTATATTAAATAAGTAGAACATGTCAAAAAGTCCAAAGGTCAGAAAGGTTTTAATTAAAATTTATAACAGGGAAGAACTGAAAAGGGTAACTCACAGATTTGTTCACTGAGTCCTGTAGACCTCACCAGAATTGGGGGCATCCTTTGAGATTTAAAAGAAGAAAAATATAAAACAAGTGAATAATACTAGAATTTTATATAATGGATATTGAAATTATGGAAATGTACTGCTTGAACTTTCAGTATAGGTTGAAATAAATGTATTTGAAAAGGTTTAGATATGTGCGTGGATGACAGATTTCCAATGAGTTCTTGAGGAACTATCTGGGCATTCTGCTGTTGCCAAACACGCCCTCTCACCGTCCCGTGTTTATACTGGTTTGGGGGACAGAATCCCCTAGCTAGTAAAGCTGAGATGTGTACGAATCTGACATACCTTATTAGTTTATGTGTGTGAATAATTGCGTATTTTTTTAAATATAGAGGAAAAATTACAGATCTCTCACCCTAAAAATAAACAGTTGCTTAGATCCCTTGGGAAAATGCTGCCTGATAAATTAAAGATGAATCAATGATTAAGGCAAAAAAGAAAAAAAAAAAAAGAGCTACAATAACAACACAGAACTGTCCTTTCTAATCCAGAGGGAAAGAAATAGAGGTTTTTCTTTCTAATGTATTTTCTTTTTTAATTAAAAAGGACTTAAAAACATACGTTTAGCGTAATTACCAGAAATTATTGTTCTATTTTATTATAGGTGTTTTAAATGAACACTTCTTTAAAAAGAGTAAAAATAGCAAGTAGCTTTCATTCTAAGGAATTCAGTATGTTTTATAGACATTAAAATCTAATTACTGGTAAGATTTTTAGCACAATTGTTAGGTAATAAGAAATCACATGCGTTTAACAAATTGAGAAATTGAAAATCAATAGTTTGTTCTGAGTTACCTACTGACTGCCCCCATTCAAATTTTATTTTGTTGGAGGAAGCTGAGAGAGTGGGATAAAATCCTTTAACGTAGGGATTTAGAAGATTTAAGTGGCATTCAGTCTAACATGGGCTCCATGGTAACCATACAGGCTATGCAAGCTGTTCACTGAATAGCCAAAACATTTAGGTAGATGGGGTGTCGAGGCAAGCCATGCTGAAATGTGAACACTTTCTCTAGGCTTGAAATACAAGCTTCAAGCGTAAGTGCCTTGGTGGAGTCCTCCATTTTTTGGCTAGTCTAGCCACCATGAATGACTCAAAAGCTGAAGCTGTCAGAAAAGTGCCCCTTCTAGTACAAACTCTTTCTAAATCTGGAGAGCAGGTTTTGTTTTAATTCTGTTCTTAGGGTAAAATTTTGGAGGGCACCAGCATGTTCTTTTTCACTTAGCCAGCTAAGGCAATCCAGGGAGGGGCAATTTGTTGTGCTCAAAAATTGGGACACACAAGGGACAAGCAAAATGCTACTGATATTCTAGCAGAACATGACTAAGACTTAGATCCATCCCATTGGATGGGATAATCTGCACCTGTACAGTTCCACGTGTCTTCAATTCATTCAATAATCTATGTGTTAATCTGTTCAAGTATCAATGAACCATCTAGAATGTGTGCTGCAAGGTGACTGTGGGCTTGTGGTCAGGGAAAACCTTCCTAAAGGACGACTATGACTTAGGAGCTCATGACCTAATTGGGAGAGAGTGTAGACAGGGTGACAAACCCTCATCTACAGGCTGTATGTCGCTTATCTGAAACACTTGGGACCAGAGCATTTTGGATTTAGAATTTTTCAGACATTGAAATATTTGCTTATACATAATGAGATACCTTGGAGATGGAACCCAAGTCTAAGCAGGAAATTCATATATCTTTTATATGTACTTTATACATACAGCCTGAAGATAATTTTGTTTTCTCTTTGGGGACACTGAATAAACTGTATATTTTGTACCTGTGTTTTGAGAGTGACTCATCACATGAAATCAGGTGTGGAATTTTCCACTTGTGCCATCATACTGGTGCTCAAAAAGTATTGGATTTTAGAGCATTTCTGATTTCAGATTTTGGGGTTTGGGATGCTCAACTCATATAATAACATAATGAGTGATCTGGGAGGAATAAATACAAATATTAGGTTGTTTAAAAAGTTTTGTCCGTTTTAATGTCATGTGTTTTTGTAGCTCCATATCTCAATAAACATTTATTCTACCGTGTCATGGTATATACTGATCGATGGAGAATTTTGTACTCTATACATTGATGCTGTTCATTTTTTTCTACTTTTAATTTTTTTTATTCTTTTCAGCCTAATACTATATGATGTCATTAAGCGATTTTCGGCCAATTTTTCTCTACGAATTCAAATTGAACCAAAGCGCTGCCGAAACAGCCCGAAAAATTAACCAGGCACTTGGCAATGATAGTATTAATGAATGCACTGCTCAACGCTGGTTTGCGAAATTTCGTTCTGGAAATTTTAGCCTCGAAGATGAGCCCCGAATTGGTCGATCTAGAGTAATCCAGGACGAGGATTTGAGGACCCTGGTGGAGACTGACCCATCACAAACGGGGATGCGTGGGATGGTGGAAGAACTGGGTGTCAGCTCCCATGCGGATTTTGATGGTTTAAAACATATTGGAAAGGTCAAAAAGCTC
>CAUYPK010131442.1:0-29799 GCA_963574355.1 Loris lydekkerianus | reverse complement strand
GCCATGGTCAACTAAATGCTGCTCTTTCAAGAGCTCAATTATTAAGTTCATTAACTGTTGTATCTGAGGGAGAAAAAGTTGTCAATTATGTTTATAATTAAATATATGTATCAGTAAATGTATTAACATTTTATTACCAACCATTGAAATATAGTGAGACAGCTGACATCACATCAAGTATTGCTAGGACTTGTTTATTCATCCAAGAAGTTTTTGCCTATTAAGTCTGGAATCCCTTTCTCTAAGAACCATGCTCTTCCTCTTCCCTCTGGCACAAGTGGATTAAAAGGATCTCTCCTAACAGCTCATTAAGAGACACAACCACACCTAATATCAGTACACTGGCTGCCCCAGCAAAGTATCCATTGGTTTGAATACACCCTTGTACAACTGTTTTATGACCTTACTGAAATCAAAGTCAGAAATCAAGAAAACTAATACAAAATACACACAAGAATAAGAGTCAGAAGTCCAAAAGAAATGCAGAATTAAAAATCATAATTCTGAACTTGGTTGTTCAAGACGTTCCAACAAAACTGATAAATAAGTTTGATGTAGGAAAATCATTTCTAATTGTATATTCTGTCATTTCACTGTTATGCTCAGACATGAATTATAGTTTCCTATTTTGAGGTTAACAGAGGTGTAAGCTTTATATTAGAAGGGAGAAAATCATGATGAGACTGTTCTTTTCCAGCTGGCCACAGAACAGTAAGCAGGAGAGTTATTAATCAACAACACAGAATGGTGAAAAGACACCGTCTGATCAGATCCAAACAGAGGAATACAATAAAAACCTTAATTTTCTTCACTAACTTCATTTATTAAGCCAACTTTTAGAGGAAAGAAGCTAAATAACCATTTATCTCCAAACTCTGCTCCAGCAAAAAGTCAGACTCTGTGAGCATAATAAATTGGCTTTCTTTAAAATGGAAAATGTTGCAATATTTTCTTAATAAATTCTGTTCTCCTAATTATGCAATGTAGAATCAAAGACTTAAGCAAATCTCTTTTAAGAATTATCCATTATAATATTGCTTCTACTGATTCTAAAACCATTAATAGTTTTCATCTAATTTTTAACTGTAGTTAAAGAGTATACTTACCCAGATGACTTTGATCTCTAGTTCTGAAATGCAGCAGGTGATAAACCTGCATGGAAATCTGTTCTTCACGTTGTATTAATACCTTGCTCTATCGTTGCTAGATTTTAACACAATCAAATAATAAAAAACTCTTCATCAATTTATAAGTCTATAATACACATCACAAGATTATTATATAAACAGCTCCATTCAAGAAACTGCATCACTTTAGGTAACATTCTTTATGCAGTTTTCTTATTTTTGAAAGAAGTGATAGATTAGATTACAGAAGTGGTAATATGCCATTTTATGCCAGTCCAATGTACATTAATCCTTCTCCAGGCAAATATGCCCTAATTTTCCTTAAGGAAATATTCTTTCTCCACTCTTGGTTCATGCTGCTTTCAGGGAGGTACTTCTACCCATTACTATAATGGGAGACGTGTAACAGGGACCCAAGTCAGCATCTTCCATACCCCTAGAAACAGTGATTATTCAGGCATGTGTAAAAGACCCAAGTCAATCTAACTAAAACAAATTTTGGACTTCAGTGGAACTACCATGAAGACAGAATATTAAGGATGAGGTAAACTGAACAGTGGGAGAGAGAGCCTGAGAATAAAATCAACAAATGGAGAGAGTAGGCCTGATTGGCCTCTTATGATATTATTTGGGGTCCTGGAACCAGGAATGATTGAATCCGTAAACATTTAACATATTTATTTCAACCTGTTTGAGTTGGTTTTCTATTACTTGCAACAGAAAGCATCCAAATTGACAAAATGACTTTAATTCTCTTCAATATCCAAAATACTGCTCTTTCAGAATTCAAAGAGAAAGATTTTAAGTGTTTAGACACACTAGAGGTACAGAATCAGAATGCCATAATATATGTATATGACAGTAAACATGTAATCATTTAATTCGTGTTTTTGTTCATTATTTTTTCATCTGATGTTTTATTAATTTTCTATCATGTATAAGGCCCAATAGACAGCAAAATATTAGCCTCTGACTATACAAATATATATATGACATGGTTCCATTATGACATGGTTCCATTATCAATGAGTTTATAATTTATTATGGAAGATGGTCCTTCAAAATAAAAAATATTAGGTAAAGTTGTTATAGCAGTAGAGATATATGCATAGTGTAATAAGGAGCAAAATCCTTTCTGGGAGGCTTAGAAAATTTTTAGTGTGTGCAAATAATTTTGTATTGAATTACTATAGGATAATAAAAACTTGTAATAAATATTAAAATACACTAAAAACTTATAAACAATTCCTGGGGCTTAAAAGGTTCTGATGAATATTAGATTAAACATTAGATTAGTGTATGCATGTAAGAAACTGGCTCAGCTCTCTATCCAGAGTGTAATCAATGGGGGGCTGAGTGGTTAGAGGGAACCACGTACCCTTAACTCTCTCATCGAAGCTATTTATTCTAGGGATGGCACTACTGACCAAAAACCAGAAATAAACCTTTCAAAGAAGCAGGCAAACCTATACTATTTTTCCTCCTGTCTTTCTAGACCAGACATACACAGAATATTCCATCCAACAGCAGCAGAATATGGGTTCTTTTAAAGCACACATGGGCAGGGCACAGTGACTCACACCTGTAATTCTAGCCAAGGTGGAAGCCATGGTTGAGAGCATCACTTGACACCAGGAGTTCAAGGCCAACCTGGGTGACAGAGCAAGACCCCATCTCTACAGAAATTTAAAAAAAAATTAGTGGGGTCTGGTGGTTTATGTCTGCAGTCCTATTTACTCAGCAGGCTGAAGCAGGAGGATTGCTTGAGGCTAGGAGTTTGAGGCTGCAGTGAGCTATGATCATACTAGTACACTCCATCCTGGGCAAGAGAGTGCGATAGTGTCTCTAAAGAAATAATTAAAGCACATATGGAACATTCTCTAGGATGGATCACATGTTATATTATAAAACAAATCTTAGAAAATTTAAGAAGACTAAATTTATACCAAGTATCTCTTCCAACCATGACAGAATAAAACTAGAAATGAATAGGAGAAAAATTGGCCCACTTTTGGCACTTCTATTCAACACAGTACTAGAACTCATAGATTGAGCAATAAGGCAAGAAAAACAAAAGTATCCAAATTGGAAAGGAAGAAGTAAAATCATCTCTGTTCACAGATGACACGATCTTGTATGTAAACCCCCCCCCAAAAAAAAATCCACAAAAAAACTGTTAGAAATAATAAAAAAATTCAGCAAAAGTTGTAAGATACAAAATCAACATACAAAAATCAGTTGCAATTCTACACACTAACAGAAAACAATCCACAAAAGAAAATTAAGAAAACAATCTTATTCATATTAGCAAAAAACAGAAGAAAATACTTAGGAATAAACTTAAGCAATGAGGCAAAAAAAAGTGTGGACTAGAAACAATAGAACAGTGACATAAAAAATTAAGAAAGATATAAATAAAGGTATAGACATCCTTTGATCATGCACTGGAAGACTTAATACTGAATACTGTTAAGATATCCATACTAGCCAGGGAAATCAATAGATTCAATGCTACTGCTATCAACTTCCAGTGGTAGTTTTGTTTTTTTTTCAGAAATAGAAAAAGTAACTCTGAAATTCATATGGAATCATAAAGAACCCTGAATAGCCAAAACAATTTTGAAAAAGAAGAACAAAGCGGGTGGCACCTGTGGCTCAACAGAGTAAGGCGCCAGCTCCATATGCTGGAGGTGGTGGGTTCAAACCCAGCCCTGGCCAAAAACTGTAAAAAAAAGCTATACACCTGTTGGGGGTGGGACACATTTATAAGAGGGACTTTATCCAACAAATGCAATCAGTGTAACCTAATTCTCTGTATGCTCAATGAATCCCAAACAATAAAAAAAAAAAAAAGAACAACAACAAAGCTGGAGACATTGTATTTCCTGACTTCAAAACATAGTATAAAGCCATAAGAATCAAAATAGTATGGTACTAGCATAGAAACAGATATGTATACACAGACTAACTGAACATAATAGAAAACCCCAAACGATCTTTGACAAGGTCAACAATACGACACAATGGGAAAGGACAGTCACTTCAACAAATGATTGGAAAATTGTATATTCACACAAAATGAAGAAATGAGGATTCTTACCTAATAAAATACACAAAAATCAACTCAAAATGGGTTAAAAGACTTAAACATAAGACCTAAAACCGTAGAACTCCTCGAAGAATACATAGGGTAAAAGCTTCATAACACTGGTCATTTCAATGATTTCTTGGATATAACTCCAAAAGCATGATCAGGAAAACCAGAAGTAAACAAATGGTACTACATCGAATTAAAAAGCTTCTGCACAGCAAAGAGAATAAACAACATAGTGAATAGGCAACCTACAGAATGGGAGAAAATATCTGCAAGCCATGTATGCAATATGGGTTAATTTTCAAAAAATATAAGGAACTCCTATAACTAGCAAAAAACCAAATAAGCCAATTAAAAACGGGAAAAGGACCTCTGGATTCTTATCCAAAGAAATTGAAAACTAGATCTCAGACAGATATTTGTACTCCTATGTTCATCGCAACTTTACTAACAATAGCCTAGAGGTGCAAATAACCTAAATGTCCACTGGCAGACAAATGAGTAAAGAAATGTAGTATATTATTGAGCCATAGAAAAGAAGGAAATCATATCATATGCTAAAGATGAATGAACCCTGAGGACGTTATGCTTTGTGACATAAGCCAGTAATAGAACAAATAATGCAGGGTTCAACTCACTGCAGTATCTAAAGTACTCAAACTCATAGAAGCAGAAAGTACATTAGAATGGTGGTTGCAGGGTTTGAGGGCGATGAGGAGTTGCTGTTCAAAGGGTTTAATAAAATCTCAGGCATGCAAGATGACAAAGTGCTAGAGATCTGTTGTATAACAACATGCGTGCATTCTGAGTGTTACTATAGTGTACACTGAAAAGTTTACAGGAGCAGATTTCAAGTCATGCATTTTTAAAATTACAATTTAAAGAAAAATCTCCCATGGGCTTGTTAGTTTTCAAACTCTTTAACATTATATTAAAGATCTATCACAATCTGTTTCCTGCTTTTTCCCCCCCGGTAAGGTAGGTTTTCTTTCGCCCTTCATCTCAGTGTTTGTTTTGTATCTGTTGCTTAGAACGTCTCATCCCTTTGCTCCAGTTGGCCAAATCTAACCCATCCAACTTAAATCCCAATTCCTCTATTAAGTCTCTCAGAAAATCCATACAGATGATCCTTTCCTCTGAACTCCTTACTACTCACTTAATGCTTTTTAACTTTTCACACGTGCTCTAGTTTCCAGAGGATTACAAGTTCCTATTGGAAAGAAGGTCAAGTTGTGATTTTGATTTCAAGTCATAGTACATTGCCCATTGTACAAACTGAATAAATATTTCTCAGCTAACTAAATGCTGCCTGGAGAATAAAATGATTTATATAAGAAATCTGCATACAAATCTCTATGCAACAGATAGAGTGTAAATCTTCAGGACTGGGTTGAGGTGACCTTAAGAGAACTGATTAGAATTAGGCATCTTCCTCTTACCAAGTTAGCTCACCTCTATACAGATAAATACAAGACATACTGTAGTAATTCAATGCAAGAACTATTTCTACATCCTATGCAACACAATCTCACACATAGCAAGCTTTCTCTACAAACTTATCAGGGTTGCTACAAAAAATAATAAAAGTCTATTTTAACATTCCTAACTCCATAGTCAAAGTAAAAACAGAAACTTTTATAGGAAGAAATAAATTATTCCTCTGTTTACTGAAGAAAAGAGGATATTTATTGGATACTCTTACTTTCTGCAGTAAGCAGAAAAGGATGTGGTTTTGCTAATGTTATGGGATTCTTGAAAGCAGACTGCCAAATTGCATAGCTCTCAAGAAGGCTTAATGAAGTATGTTTTGTATCTTCATACAAATATACATATACATACAACTCCACAATCAACAGAACCATAGTTAACACAAGTTTCTAATCCTAGTTGGAGGGTTTTAGTGAACTGTCAGAATCTGAATGGAAAATAAAAGGCTTCTTTAGAGCAGTGCCAAATTGCTCTGGAAAGGACCCAATTTGTCTGCAAAAGGGGTAATCATGTATTTCAAAGACAGTGCATATGATTTTCTTGATGACCACACTGTACAGCCTCAACAGAGCTTTCGCAATTTACGTTATTCCCTCTTTCCAAACAAGACACATATACAAAAATAGAGGGAATTTTAAGATGCTTATATGGTACAATGTACATAGCTAAAGAAGTGCATCATGTTAATGAGGTCAGTATGTTTGGTTTTCCCCCTTTGTTTCTAGAAACAGATTCAAGGCAAATGAGAAGGATCAAGAAGAGAGACAGTAAGAGATTCTTCTTAACTTACAAAACAAAAATTATAGTCTTATTTTCTAGTTTTCTTGATAAAATTATCCCTTTTGAAACAGTCTTTTAAAATTTGATGATGTGTATAAAATTAATTACTCTTGCAGTGTTGGTACTGATGATTCTACAAACTCATGTTTCTTGAATAAACTTAAATAAACTATTTATTATCCATTAGAAATTTAAGCACTAGTGTTCATTAAAATGTCTACATCTAAAACCTTTTGCCCCACTTTTAACATTTTAACTTTAAGACTGAGAGTAGTGAGAAAGCAAATCTAAAGATCATTACTAAAATAATCTTAAAGAGGTCCATTGGTTTTCTTCACATCTGATCTTTTTCTTGATGATATTGTAAGAAAAACAAAATATCCAAGCCAAAAAGAATTTTTAAAGCTATCTGATTCTTCGCCTCATACTAAGTATGATAGGCATACCTAAACACATTAAGTTCACTTATCACTGTCACTTGAAGTATGTGTTTCCCAAGACAATACATCATTCAGTCACATAGGGCTCTCATTTCACTTCACCAAATCTTTGATATTGAACTTCTTATGCTTTGTGATAATTTTCTAAATTTCTGTCTATCTCACTAAATTGTAACCTCATCTGAGGGAGAAACCATACTTTAGTAATCTTTGTAATCCCACATTTAGTACTTGGCCTAAAACAGAGAAGAAACTCAATAAAGACTGAATAAAAGAATTATTGAATGAATTGATAAATATGTTTATGTTATGTGTCAAGTTCAAGTTCTTGAGTACAGGCTAAAATAGACAGGGGAAATCCTCCAGTCCCCTCTCTACACTGTCTGTCTCTTTCTCTATTCCCCTTCATGCTGCTATTTCTACTTTTAAACTTGGTTTACTAGTCATTGATTTAATAGTAATTGCCTACTGTTAATAAATATTTCTACCTATGTCAGTCACCTTAAACTAAATATATCCAGGATCAAATTTCTTGTCTTTCCTATCCTTCATTCTTCCCCATCCTTCATTCTTCCCCTGCTCCTCTTTCTGAGTTACCTATTTATGTACAACGACATTGATAACCCAAGCCAGAGTCTGTTTTACCTTTGACTTCTCTTTCTTCCATCACCTTAATTTAATTAGTTGCCAAGTTGTATTGTTCTATTACCAAAATAGTTTTTCACTACAGTTATTCAATCAATCATCTACTCAACCAATATTTGTTGAGTTATTTATATGTGCTTATGCATTTTGCTCTGGTTATTATCATAAAATGGATTATTCTCTTCTCTCCAAAAGGTTAAGTCAAATAGAAAGACAGATAAACACATCAGCAATTATAATATATGAAGATCAGTTCTTGATAGATTTTTTTTTTTTTTAGGAATATAGGTAAAGAATGTCTGTTTTAGATTAAGGAAGAATGGGGAAGGCTTCCTGTACAATGTAATATGTGATGTGTAGGTGTTAGCTTGATAAAAGTTGAAGAAGGTAAACAGATAGCCAAAAAAAAAAAAAAAAGAACAGCATGTAAGAAGCTGTGAGGTTTGGATAAGTATGACATGGTTTGGTGTGCTAAAGACTTGGCTGAAGGGATGCTTTTGGATGTTACAGAGTTACAGAGAGATTAGGTCATAAAGAATTTTGTACAAAAAGTAAAGAACTATAAGCCTTAACCTGGAAGCTGTGGAGATCACGGGGGATTTATGCACAAGAGGGAGAGGATTACATCCATACTTTATAGAGATTATTCCATCAGCAACTTGAAGGTAGATTTGCAGAAATGCCGGACTGGAGGCAGGAAGAACAATGGGAGGGCTATTATACTAATCCTGGTGAAAAATTAAGAGTGTCTAAACTACAACATTGGCAATCAGAATGATTTTTAAGGGCAAACAGGGAAAATTTTGCGTCAAAGGAGAGACTAGGACAAAGGTGATAATTGATGGCATGAGGTGTTTCAGGCGTCAGGAGGGGATTGGATGCAAAACGCATGTGGAGCTTGAACAGGCAGAACAGGCAGAGCAATACGTCTATGGAAGCAGAAGGGAAGAGGGAAAGCGCACTGTAGAGAGGGATACGTTTGCAGGTGGCAGGTGGAGCTGCCAGATAAAATACAGGACATTCGGGTAAATCTGCAATT
The DNA here is from genome assembly GCA_963574355.1 of Loris lydekkerianus. Taxonomy (NCBI): domain Eukaryota; kingdom Metazoa; phylum Chordata; class Mammalia; order Primates; family Lorisidae; genus Loris; species Loris lydekkerianus. The sequence goes on along the minus strand of CAUYPK010131442.1, from coordinate 21,186 downwards.
CAGACAAACAACAAATAACTTTTCGTGTACAGGCAATCCCCGAGTTACGAACACACAACCTCCATACCACTCATACTTATGAACAGGGGCTACTACAGTTAGACCCCAAGTTACAAACACACAACTGATGTACGACTCACACTTATAAGTGGAGGCTCTTACGGGTAATAGGGAAATGTATCTATTCCAACTTACATACAAATTCAACTTAAGAACCCACCTACAGAACCTATCTTATTTGTAACCCAGGGACTGCCTGTAAATATCTTCCACCTCCTCACAAGTTTTTTTCCTGAATGCCATACATCCCACTTGTTGGCTTCACAACTTCCTAATCATTCATCAGCTCAGTACCTTCTCTGCAAAGCAAAATCTGACTCCCTTAACCCTGTCCTCTCACCATATTACATATTATATATTATTCAAATATAATTATATTTGAAAGGTTTTCAAATACATTATTGAAAGGTTTTCATGTACATCTTTCTCCAGATTGTAAATTTGTTGAAAGTAAAAATCTGTACTTTTTCTCTTGAAAGCAGACATCTTTATAGCTCTATAATCTAACACGATGGCTATCACATAAAAGGCAGCTGATATCTCCTAAATGAATGAATATCCTACTTCAGATCTTTATTTACTGCCTCGTTTTTCTAGTTCGTCTCCGTAACTATAATTTCTTTCCTCCTCAAGTTGTCCTCCATATTGACATAATAATGTTGTCTAAAATATAAACCATCTAATATACTTTACTATTTAAATGCCTTTGATTACTTCATGATGCCCACAGGATAAAGTAGAAACTCTTCAGCATGGCACTGAATATTCTGCACAATTAAATCCCAAAACTAAGTAGTTAGAAGTTCAGACCTTGAAATCATATCTGGGTTAGAATCCTGACTTCATAGCTATATGACTTTGAATGAATAACTAAATCATCTGTAAAGTGAGGATAATAACTGCCTCATAACGCTACTGTGAAAATTAAATGAGATGATATCTGTGAAACCTTTATTAAAGTACTATACTGCTTTACACGCCAGCATACTAACAAATTCAGCTATTAAAACCCTCTCTGCCTTCCTGTCCTATCACTTCCCCTCTCTCTACTCACACTGATACCTTCCACAGGTTACACTTCCTAACTTGCCAATTTTCCAAACTTGAGGCTATTTCATTCTTGCATGTCATTATTCTCAGCACTTTATTTGTTTACAATGACTTTTCCACATCAGCCTGCATGGCAAAGCTTGGTATTTAAAGCTTTGTTATGATAATTCCTTTAGTATGCATACAAATTAGTAAAGAAAGTTAAAAATGCTTAGGCTTCTTCAGATATTTTGTGCTATGTAAAGTTTCCAGGACACCAGACACTTTCTCTTATTTTCATCAATGGATATTTTATAAGCCCTACAGAGTTTTAGTGGTCAGACAATTCTCATCTTTTTTTTTTTTTTTTTTTTTTAATTCTCAGCCATTTATATGCTCTGGCTTTTTAGAGTTTGATTTTTGCCCATCTCTTCCAAGAAATCTTTTTTGAGGGACTTATATGCTTTGTAAATACTGTTATCCTAATCTTAGTCCATACCAAACCATGAAAATCATTTTCAATTAATTGAACCTTGAAAGTTTATTAAGATTGGAAAACTCAAGATATCCATAATTCTTTAGTCTTTCCCTCTCTCTCTCTCTTTTTTTGTTTGTTTAATTCTTTTTTTTTTTTTTTTTTTACCTTTGGTCCTTCAGGGCCGTTTTGTCCAGGAATCCCAATATCTCCTGGAAAACCCTAGGGAACATAAAAATATAGAATTTATTCCACAAAAAAATTTTAAATCTCTTAAACATATAAAAATTCCCTTTACCTTTCCTTCATGCCCAGTTAAAGCAACCTACAGTCTTCGAAAATTTCAATATGAAAGATTAGTTGAATTAGGCCGCTGTTTGACATTGGAATACAAAACTTATAAAGTATACTAAAACAGTATTTACTTCATCAGTTTTTACAAGCAATCTTCAGACCCCAAGAAAGTCCTCGTCAAGGTAACAGAGCGAAAGTCTTATTCACAAATTAACCACAACTTGGAATAATGCAAAAATGTGTGTGCTGTGTTCTTTCAATGTCATATAGGACACAGGGCCACCAAAGAGTAGGTGAATGTACTCTGTTAGACTCATTGTTTACAAACTACATGTCACCTTGTAGATTTTTGTTAGGTAGGGCTGCAAAACAATTTCTGTCTGATAAAGAAAATGAATCCCAAGGGTTATGGTTTTTATAGGATTAAGCAGCTTTGTATCTAACTCAACTATCTTATCCTAGCATGTTTAATTGTTTATAAAGACTTAGCTCCTGAAATACTCTTTCAACTCAACATCTTACTGATTCCATCATTAATTATTAAGTGGAATAAAATCTTTAATCCATGTGTACTTTATCTTTTCATGAGAATCATGATTTTACCCTGTTGGAAAGTATGTAAGCATCTAAAACAGTTGGCCAAAGACTCAGAAATGGACCATGGTGTTAAATAAAATCTGGGCTGGGAAAAGGTTCAAACTGGGTTTTTTAAATGAGTAGATTAAAATTCTTGCTGAAATAATGGATTAGAATGTGATTCATCGAGATAAATTTCAATGACAATAATAAGCTAATAATTGTGGTTTCACTTATATTGAACCAGTCGCAGATAAAGCTGTTTCAGTGTTTTCCTTTAATATAGAGAAAGGGGGGAAGGAAGGATCAACCTTTTAAAAGTAATGAACATTATAATTAAAATATGAATGTCAGCAAGACAGAGTAGTTTAGTGGAGAAATAAATATGATAGGACTAAAAAAAACAATAAATAATATGGAACAGCAAGGTTGGTCTAGGATATTTTCTCTGGAAAGAAAAATAAGAATGTGATACCAACTCATTCAGTCTGGATTAAGACAGAAATGCCTAACCTTGGATTAAAAACTTGGATTCTCTACAGAAAAATATAACTTGGGGGACATTTCTGGTAAAAGAAAAAGCAGTGGTAACGGAAAGATTGATCACAGGATCAGATTTTTGGATGTTCTGGAATAGTTTAATGTAGATAGTTTAATACAGACTTGTGGATTGTTTTACTAGTTGAATGGTGTCAGGTTCATTTATGTTAACGTGTATACATATGACAATTTTTAAAATATTAGATTCTTTTCCTGATAAATTTGTACCCTTTCTCTAGAACACATCCTTTGTTAGTAAGGTTTTTGTGTATTTTGTGTGTGTGGAAAATCCTTGTGGACTTGAATCAAGACTCTCTGTTCTAGCTCTTTTTGTAACCGAGGCTAGTTGTCCAAAATTGAACTCCTTATCTTCCCCATAATGTTCCTCCTTCATTCTGTGTTCACTATCTGAGTAAATGTAACCTGAATCTACCAATAAACTATATGGCCATATAGCTGTATATCATCTTTGAATATTTCTTCACTTCCCTCACCCTTACCACCTTCCCATCACTTTCCAAGCCCCATCCATTCTACTTCCTAACTCCCTGTCCACTCGAGCCACTTTTCTCTGCCTCTACTACCCTAGGGCAAGTCCCTATCCCTCATCTCCAAACAACTCTTCCTGCTTTTATTCATGTTCCCATCCCCTGTATAAGGCACTATTCACTCTGTAGCCAGACTATTTATTCTATGCAAATCTGCTCATGCTACTTTGTCACTGGCCTCACAATAACATGTAAATCCTTAACACATGGTTTGTGGCTTTCATGATTATGACTGCTTAACTTTCTTTTCTACTCTCTTCCATGCAGCACTCCAGTCACTGACCTATTTTCTATTTGTAAATTTTTTTTTTTTTTTTTTTTGCAGTTTTTGACCAGGGCTGGGTTTGAACCCGCCACCTCTGGCTTATGGGGATGGCGCCTTACTCCTTGAGCCACAGGCACTGCCCCAAACTGACCTATTTTCATACTCTGAAAAGTATACATCCTCTTTTTCTGCATTTTCCTCTGCCTTGTATAACTTTCCTGTAACTTTCTTCACCTACAACACTTATATTTTAAGTAGAAGATTGAATAGTATTTAACTGACAAATCTTTCCTTGACTTCCATAACTTCAAAGAGTTAGGTCACTTCTAAATACTGTCACTTCATCCTCGGGTCCTATAAGGTCACTTAATGTAGTGTTTTGGCTTGTATTGTTTTCCTCATCAGATTGTAAGCTCCTTGAATGCAGTTTCATGTATTATTCACTATCATATTTCCAGCAACTAGTATACCACCTGAGACACAGAAGTGCTTAAAAATGATTTTTTGTTGTTGAATGATTGACTTGTTTAGATTTTTTGGATGGAAAGAACATGTTTAATGGCTATTTTTAGTACTTCAGTACTATTGATTTACAACCAGTTCAGAGTCCTGGTTCAGAGATTGTCTGTGAATAATTTAATAATTCTTGTCCATCTTCCAAATGAGCTTGGAAAATCCTGCCATACGTGAAAACAAGAAAGTTATCACAGCTATCAAAACTAGAGTCATGTTAAAAGAACTCAGCATGTGCCTAAAGAGACTCCCACTGGTCAGATGGGGGGCAATATGAACTTCAGTAAATATAAGAATTTTAATGAATTGGAACACATCAAATATGGTTTAAATTTTTAAGTTTGTAATGATATAACAACAAAAATTGCTCATGTTGAAAGATGAAAACGGTCAGGATGAAAGAAAGCCAACTCATTATATTGAAAGGTGGTAAACAAAAGAGGAGAATCATGCATTTATTCTGTGTCTCCTACCTGTTCTGTACAACTAGTAACCAAATAGTACTTGAGGGGATATATTCCAGACAACAAATAAAATAGAAATTAAAACATACAAGGTAGATTTTTTTAAAAAAAGAAATAACAGAGTAAGAAAATCTCTATTTTGCAATTCCACAAAAACCTAATAGATCTAAGCATTGAACGTCTACTGTTACTAACATCACAATAAAGACAGAGTAGACATATGCTTCTTCATGAAACAACATGATAGAACCAATAGTCATATCAAAACAACTAACCAACTAAACGTGCTCAGGCCCTGTATGTAAGTACCAATTTGCAGGAAAATCATAGGACAAAGAAATATGTGAACTACCCCAGGAGACTAACATAATCAGTAAAATCTAGACTGTGGGAAACTATATAGGTTAAGGGATGGGAGACCTTCAATAATTATAAGGGAGAAACAGGGAATGAAGGAAGAACTTATAGATGGAAAGACATAGCCAATAAAATGAACAAGCCTAAACCATAGGTTTCAAAGATGCATGTTTGAATAATAAACTATCAAAGAAAAACAATGACAAACTTCTTATTTGGGGGAGAAGTGATGGGTCTGGGTTAGTTTGGGACACTCAGGGCTTCTGCAGGAAACTGGCAGTTTTATTCTTAGAATGTGTAATAGTTAACAAGAGTGTATTAGTTGTGTGTTATATACAGTTCTTTTATATAGTTTTCTGTGTCTATATTTTATGTTCAATTAAAAATAAGAAAAAAATTGCTGAGGTGACTTTCTGTTAAACATGGTATATTGGATATATGCATATCTCACTGCCCTTTCTTAAAGCTTCATTAAGATACAGGCAAAGAAATATTAAAAAAGACTAAAAAATGCCAAACTCAAAGAAAATGAGACAAAAGTTATCAACAAATCTGATCTCATATTATAGTAACACATTAAAACAGTTATTAAAAGGAAAAAAAGCTTTATTTCCTTCTCACACAGGAAAGCATAGAAACTTGGCAAAAGATCCTCTTCATTATTTGAAAAATTCATACTTGAGTTACTAGCAAGTAGAGATCTTGCCTTTTAAATAATACATTTTAAAATATGAAAACCAGAGTTAATTGGATCAACTGTACTTTAATAATAATATGCATCTATGATTAATGCTCAGATTGATGTAAATCAAACAACTGGACATGAGTATCTTTGCTAAGTATCAAAATTTCAGAGAGCTTACAGATCGAAGAATGAAAGGTACATCCTTAGAGTCTATACTTCTCATTTTAAAAACCTACATTGACATGAACTATCTAGAGAGAAGAGTAAAAAAAAAAATCTGATGGAGATGCTATAATTCATTTTTTAAATTTAAAATAACTTGAAAAACAATTAAAGATCAAAATATTTTCTCCACAATGTGCTTTGCTCAGTTATCCCATCACGAATGAAAACATAATACCTTAGTGAGGAAAAGAGATAATAGCTTGACTTCTGGTGCTTTCTTAATGGAAATAATATGACCCCGCATTTTTTACCAACAAGCAGAAAAATGAAGTAACTTTAAAAATAACATGTGAAAATGTGTCTTCTATTTTTAGACCCTCCACATCTGTTTGCTGCACTGAGAGTAGTGACTCAGCATTTTCTCCAGTAAAACAAAGTTTTATTATTCTATATTCACTAGAGGACAGAAGCTAATTCACATACATTTTTTTTTTTTTTTTAAGCAAAATGTGGGAACCAGAGCACTAGCAGATCGCATTAGTTTCCTGGGAAATCATAAAAGTAAAATAATCATTTTTATTGGGCAGTAGCCAGAAGATTGGAAGCTAGAGTGTCCTAAACAGAATAAATGCATGATTCCCTAAGCCATGCATTAAGCACTTTAGTAATTCCCCAATAAAAATGATAAAGTCCCTGTTTTCTATTCAAATAAGCAGCCTTTTCAATTAGAAAATGGTAAATGGATAAATAACCAACAAATCCAATGGATAAACTAACTTATGGTACATTCATAAAATGGAACAACCTGGTTGAATCTCAAACATCTTATGCTAAATGAAAGAAGTCAGATATAAAAAGAGTACATACTATGAGTCCAGTGATATAAAGACTTTGGAAAAGTCAAATTAATCTATAGTCATGAAAGAGCAGATCAGAGGTAGCCTAGAAAGGGAATGGGCAGGAGGGACACAAAGAAGGTAAGCAAAGACATTATCAGATTTGACAGATATGTTCACCTACCTTGATCTTGGTGACTGTTTCACAGACTATACATATGTGAAAAATTATCAAATTGTACAATTTAAATATATACAACATATTATGTGTCAATTATACCTCAATAAAGTTGTAACAAAAACAGAAATTGGTACTGGGTATTTTACATAATTATTTGCTTTAATGTAGGCAATAATTTTTTAGGGATTTTAAGATCTTAAGGATGAAAATAGAATTTATTCATTGAACTACTCCCCAGATAAAATCAGTAGAACTAAGACTTTGGCTTATTTTAGAGGTAATGGTTAAATTATAATAGCTTGAAAACAAAGTAGAACCGCCATCGTTGACCACCTGCCTACATTGACTACCTCTTTAAGTTGACCTAGTTTTCATAGACCAGATATTTATCACATATACTCAATGGAAGACTGACCTCTATATACATATTAGCCACTTCTGCAAAAGTATCTTGCCCACTTGGACAGTGACACACAATATTAATTTACCCTATGGAACTTGACCAGTTGAGTCTACTCCACACCAAGAGTAGGAGGTATGGACTTTGCCCCTTAGTTGTATTATTATTATTATTATTATTATTATTGGAATAAGTTCTTTTTTCATGTTTTATTATTACCACATGTTAGATTAGGCCTAACACCCTGTTTATCAAGTATTGTGGAAGATATTTTCAATGTGAAGGACTGGTCTCAATCGTAGTTACATCCTTCAATTACTGAAAAATTCTACAGTTAATTGAGACACGATGGCCCAAAGGAAAGAACTCAAAGAGCTGACAGTGAAGGAAAAGGTTGATCTTCTACATTTTCTGGAAAGCAGCAGCCAAAGAACGATGGCAGAACATTTTGTTGTTAGCAAGAACACAGTTAGCAACATTCAGAAACATGAACATGAGTACTTGGGGAGATAAGGTAAGGAAAGTGGAGGACTAAAGTGGAAAGGGCGGAAAACTTTGCTCAGTGATGTCAATGAAGCCATATTGAACTGGAACAAACAAAGGAGAGCAACTAATAGATATAAAAATCAATGAGGATTAGAAACTTTCCATGCGAGTTCAATGGCCTGTCACTCCTACAGGTAACAACAGAATATTTTAAAGCTACCTTATATCAGAAAAGTTTGAATCTTCCAGAATACATATAGCAGAACCTCTGTAAGTTGACTATGCAAGAGACTATAACAAATGGTCAGCATAGGGAGGTGGTCAATATAAGGAACTAGGCCTACATGTATTTCTTCTACAGCCTTTACTAGAGAATATCATATGAAATCATACATAATCCATATATGTAAATCAGTATATAGTAAAATCATACATACAATATCATACAAAATACATACATTTACTGTGTTTTCACATTTAAATCAAAATGCCAGGAAGGCTATGTTAACCAGTGTGATGAAAATGTGTCAAATTGTCTATAAAACCAGTTTATGGTGCCCCATGATCGCATTAATGTACACAGCTATGATTTAACAAAACAAAAAAAAAAGAAAAATGAAAAAAGATAAAAAAAAAAAATCACTTTCTGAAAAAGAGTCAGTTTTGGTATGTTTCTTATTCTTATTACAAATGTAATTGGAGAAAGCCCTCTTGATGCTGGATACACTATTCAGCATACCTGGACTTAATATCCACAGAAAATGATTTCAGCTGCATTATCAGATGGGTGACATCCTCTTCTTTGGAAGTCTCTGCAATTTCTGTATCATCCTCATTGCTTCTTCCACTTCATCAGCTGCTTCATGTATTTTTACACTGGTCTATACTTTGATCAGTATCACTTGGAAAGCTGCTTCTGGATCAGATTCTTTAGAGGTTGTCACCTCACCATCCATTGCAACAAAACCTTCAAAACCTACCCTTCAAATTCTTTCATGGGAGATAGACTATGTGATGGGGCCAAAACATAGCACTCTTCAGTCACAACTTTCTTGAAACACTTCTGCATCACTTCTGGGTGAACTTTATTCCAGAGCTGATCCAAGAGGACAGGATCCATTACTTAAAAGGTGCAGTGAATGAAGTCATTTCCATAGGCTGGATACTGGTTTGTGTTTTAGTAGTGACCCCACTAGAGGAGCTGGGCTTAAGTGGTGCATTTTAAATGTTCTGATGATGCCTTGGTCAAAGGTTGGATTTTAGGTCATATTTGGAGGCACAAATTTCAGTGTTATGTTTGTGAGATGATTCACTCACAAGTGACCAGGACAGTTGTCTACTGTCAGTAGAAGAGATCATTTTTTCTTCATTTCTCAGTTGATATCGCTTAGCTTCTCCTCAAAATAGGGCACCAGTCATCCATGAGCATTTGTTTGATCTTCAAGTGATGGGAGGTCTTCCAGCATCAGGTTCTTGAAAGTGTGTGGCTTTGCTGATTTACTAATCACCAATGGCTTCAGTTTCTCTCCAGTTGAGCTAATGCAAAGCAGAACTATGAAACATTCTTTGGAAAGTTTTCCACTCTTACATTTGTCACCCTTCACAATGAGGCTCCAGCTAGGCTTTCCCTTGAAAAAGAGTCCACATCAAACAGCATTCAAGATGTAGTCATCTTGGAAACCTCTGGCAAACTCCAGAAACTTTTTGATGAACTCTTCCACAACTTCTACTGGAAATTCATTGGATTTATCACACAAGACTTTCTGGGAGATCTCCTGTTGCAGCTTTAAATTTCTTAAGCCAATCACTTGATGCTTAGAAATCTGCCACCCTGAATTCCTGTGTGAGTATTTCAGCAACTTCTCAGGTCATCAGCCTGGAGATTCAGGCATTAACTGCCCTCATTTGTTTGAACCAGTTTAATGTGGCTTCATTGGCTTCACTGAGGCAAGCTTTACTTTTCCACTATAGCTTTGCTTTCCTTACCACATCTCTCCAAGTACTTGAGTTTACGTTTTTGATGTTGCTAACCATGGTTGTCTTACACCAAACTGTTCCACCATCTTTCTTTGACTGCTGCTTTCCAGAAAATGTATATCAACCTTTTCCTTCAACATCAGCTCTTTGAATGCTTTCCTTTGGACCATTGTGTCTCAATTAACTGCAATTTTTTTCAGTAATTGTTGGATATACCTACAATTGAGACCAGTCCTTCCCAAAAAATCTTCGCCAACATGTAATAAACAATAGGAATCAGATCTAATCTAACATGTGGTAATATTAAAACATGCAAAAAGAACTTACACTAAAGAAAAAAAAAAACAATATAACTAAGAAATAAAGTCCATACTTTCTACCTGGGTAAAATGGCCTCAACTGGTCAAGATACCCAGGGGTAATTAATATTGTGTGTCACAGTCCAACTGGCCAAGATACAACTTACAAAGGTTGTCAGTAAATAGAGGTCAGTCTTCCAGTGAGTACATGTGGTACACGTCTGGTCAATGAAAATTAGTTCAACTTGAGGAGATGCTCGGTACAAGGAAGTGATAAACTACAGAGTATCTACTGTATTTTAATTTCTTGGGCTGAACAATTTTATTAAAATCTTAATGTTGAAAACGATTCAGATAAAAGTATTACATTACATATGGTTGCTTGCCCATGCACTGTATTTTTATGATCAAGAAAAAGTGATAATCTTTGAATTAGGCCCCATTTCTCAAAACCATCTGGAAGCAATTCTTGAGAGAGTAAAAGTTACATTTTAGCTTCATGAAAAAAATTAATAGAAGTGAAGAAGATATAGTCTGAAAAGGTTAGAGCTCAGGATTTTGTGTTAGTAACATAGAAATTAAAGATAATATTATAATGTTTTGAATATGGATGGCAAATTATAAAATGTCAAAGGAAACAGAGCAAAAGACAAACATCTTTGGAAGACCAAGTAGTAAGTGAAAACATGGCTCATGTATCCTTTAATATACCAAGCTTTATGAGAAGGAATAAAACAACGTAAAACCACATTGATTAAAGGAAACAACATAGGCCTTCCTGGGGCATATCCTGTCTCTAACTGCAGTTATAAGAAGACAGTTCACAGTCATAAAAATAGCCTTTAAAGATAATGAAAGCTAAATTAGCATCTTTATCCTCAATATGAAAAAACAGGTAAGTACTATTCTTTCCATGAAAGTTTTCATTAAAAATGATTCAAATAAAGAATCTAGGTTCCTATAAAGAGATAACCTTACATTAATGCAAAGTTTTAATTACTCAAAATAATCTCCTTCTCACAATGATTACATCAATACACTACTGTGGTTTACTTCCTATTCCATCTCTATTAATAAAACTAGGTATTACACAATGTCATTCTCTACAGTTTTGAAGTATCACTATCTAACATGCTTTTAAACTAGACAAACAGGAAGAATAGGCATTTGTTAAGAAATCAGTCAACCTGGAAAGATAGCTGTGGTGTAAGATGGCTGTGGAGTAAGCAATAGCTCTCATGGTTATAAAACATCAGTACAAAACTATTCCTAGAAACTGCCTACTGCTCTAACACTATGGAGAATTTATTGCTCTGATTTATTTATTTTAAAGCCAAGTTCATTCTCTCAGCTTTACTACTGCATCTATAACTCTGAATGATATGTCTATATATATTTCCGTGTGTGTGTCAAAATATTTTTGACATATATATTTAGGCACATATTTTTTAAAGTAGAGTTACCTTTAAAATCTTAATCTCTATGCAACATATCTTTGACTCATAAAATGATTCAAAAAAACCCAAATGTTTTATCACAAAAGCTTATGTTCTATATCAACTCTCAGAAAAGAAGGCTGCTCTATAGTAAGCATTAAGCCAAAGTCAACATTTTAAAGAATATACAAAGAAATTTGACATATATACTGTATACTTAATTGTATTTATGCTATAATACTGTATGAGATCCAAGTAACATATGTGAATATAGCAAGAATGAGAAGTATTTTGCATTAGCAATTCAGTGCCGTGCACATCCTCAAATTGGATTTCAAGCCTCAAGTATGTGTTATTAACAGTTGTTATACAGAACAGAAATCAACTTGATTAATTAAGGTCGAAATGTGATTAATGCATTTTTGTTTCCTTAAGATAACCATCGCATCCCTACTGACATAACAGAAAAATTTAGTGCAAACTATTTACACAGATACAAACTCTAAAGAGAATATTTCTTGAGCATACTATGTTAAAACATATTTCATAACTCAAGTTTAGCTTGCATCATTTTGTCTCAAATTTATGTTTCCATCAGTATTTTACCTCTGGTCCTGGAGGGCCAGATGGTCCTTGGGGTCCTGGGTCACCTATTGGGCCCTAAGACAGGGGAGAGGGAGCAAAGTACAAACATTAACTTAATAAACACAATTAAACAAGGAAACAAGCATATGGTAAGCAAACAACACCAACACCCATTACATATTTCAAAGAAAATAGTAATGACTTTTCAGAGACTTGATTTGTAACCATCTTAAGAAATTGTGAAATTTATTTGAATAAAATGTTTGAAGATTTAATATATTTATTCTTAAGTATTAGAGATATAAACAAATTAATGAATTAAGTACTTAAATCAACCACACAAGGGCGTGTGTGTGTGTTTTCCCCAGTGGTAAGACAATAAAGTTTGACTCAACAAAGTAAGGGAATCTAAGATGAAGAACTGCTTTTATAAAGAAGCAGAGTCCTAGGACTGTCTCTAAAATTCCTCCTCCCTCTGATATTATAGGTGGCCTGAATTAGTAATTAAGACTCACTGGATTGAAATCCCTGATGCTTAATCTCTCTACACCCCAGTTTTCTCATCAATAAAATAGTAATGATATTATTAATGTTCTTACAGAGTCATTGCAAAGATTAAATGAGACAATGTATGTAATGAGCTAAGCACAGCTAGAAAGCACGTGAAGAATTCGTTAAAGGCCAACCAATTTTATAGTCATTAATCCTTCTCTCCAGACTTTTACTCCTCTTCTCATCAACACCTTGGATTCCTAACTTTTTATCCTTTAATTCAAGTTCAGAGGTTTCGTTTTCAGTATTTCTGATGCCAGTTTCTGACATTCAGAAAGATGTGAAATCAGGGCCAGAAAAGAAACTGAGAGGAGAGAAATGGGTACAAATCCTGGAACTGGAGAAGCCTGGCAATGTTCTCAGGAGACCAAAGTACAGAAAGGGCAAGAACAGGAGCCCAGTGATGCCAATTTTCATTAGAATAGCTATCAAGATTCTATCATATTAAGTTTCTATAGGAGCTTCAAAGTTGGTCAAAATAGGCCTCAGATCAATAAAATTGCAAGATACAATATGGGATTACTGATTTTCCAAGAGCTAAAGTACGATTTTCCAAATCCATTGAATCCGTGATCAGTGCTTAGGTATCTGGACATAAAAAGGACCAACTACTTCAGTTAAATCTATAGAAAGGTAAAGAAATAATATTCAAAGGCACATTTAAGTTTTCCTTTCCAAATAAATAAATATAAAAAAACTGTGATCCTTCAGAATCAGCATATATGGGAATCTTAAATTCTGAGATGGGGTTTTCACTGGCGCCCTCTAGTGGCACAATTTAAGCCAGATGCTAAATTTAGAGAGGGAAAAACTGCCTACTCCCTCGGGCTTTGTTTTCAGAAAAGCTGACTGATAACCAGATATTTAAAAACATAAATTGTGGAATAATTTCATTTGTTATTTTAAAATAGTTCCACATTTCATAAAACTTCAATTGCAAGTGTCACATGAGTGACAAATTTCCTTTATAAAAAGTGAGTTTTCAAGTAACTTTTAGAGACTTGAGTAATATTAAGCCTAGAAAAAGACAAAAACTTCTAGTTAAAAAATGAAAAGGACTTAAGAGTTACCTTTATCTCAAAGAAAGAGTATTTTATAAACCACTTCATTGTCATAGTTTTCTCTATTTTTTTTTTTTTTTAAAATAGATTCCCTATTACAGAATTATAGAAACCTTTCAGATCAGGACATTCTTTCTTATATCTTGAAAATATTGTTTCATATTATAAATTAGATCCATTTGGAAACAACATCAGTAACACCAACATTGTAAAGGACAGAAAATCAGAAGTAGGATATATAAACTAGGAAAGACATACTTAGGACTTGAGCGTTTTTTTTTTTTCCGTGATATTAACTTGTATCATTGAGTGTGAGAGATTGTTTCTTAATATGATAACCGATTCTGTGTAAGCAACATTTCGTCAAACAGGGGTCTTTTTCCATAACTAGGAAAGGTTTCCAGGTTTCCAAAAATATCTATAATTTTTCTATTAATAAGATAGAACAAGTAATAAATAAAGCGAGAGGCTAACAAGGCCACTCATATTCATTCACGAGTTCCTATCCTATTTTCAGTCTAGAGTATGTATTTTTCAAAAGTTTGATGAAACAAATAATAATGAATTACCTCCCTGCCAAAGTAATCCCTGTTGACATTTTGTGGTTGGAATAATAAAGAATCTACATCCACACCACCCTGAACAAGCCCAGTTTTGTCTAGAATAGTACAGAAAGGTAAAAAATGACAAGAAAAAGGCTCACTCTCACCATCTCTTGCTCTCTGCCCTAAAAGAACCCCATTAGTGTTTTTTGTAATTTCTTTCAGGAAAAAGCTGAGAGTTTTACAATAAAGTGTTAAGGTGAAATAGGTTCCCCGTCTTTCTTTAGCTTAGACTAGAAAAATATTAACAAGCTTTATAAATACAAGAAAAATACCATCGTCACAGGGCTACAAAGCACCCTAAACATAATATAGTCTGACTTTCATTTTAAACATGAGAAACTGGATACCGTCGTAGCTAAATGTCCAGAGTTATAGCCGGTTACATGTCAGAGCTGGGACTAGAATCCAAGATTCTGTCTCTCAGAGTGTGATTTTTTCCCTTCTATTAACATGTTATCAATACAATTTGAATCAAAGAGCAAGGAAATTTAAACTGGTTAGGCATGTGTAAGCATAATATTTGACCCTAGTTTTTCAAGAAATTAATTGTAAAGCATAGTGAATAATATTCATATCATTTATTATTATTGGCCTTAGATAAGGTGTTGCAGCATTTTCTCTTATTATTAAAGGTTTAGAAAACTATCACATTGGAGAAAAATGAAGGTGTAAAAGGCTAGGGCCTGATTTTGCCAGTTACTACAGATATGAGAAGTCTTTGTTACATGGTTTAGAATCATCCTTGAAAAAAAGAAGCTATTTTTTAGTTTTATGACCTATTCTTATGACCCTTATTTTATGCACTTTGGAGTTTCTAAGATTCAACTCTAGGGCACAAGTCTGGATACCGTGCTGACTTCTATAAGTCCAGGGCAAAAAACTAATAAAATCAAAGGTCACCACTAACATTTTATCAAATAGATGCCCCAAACTGTTCTTTGGTTTAAATAATTACTGAGAGAAGTATATAAAACGCTGTCACTGTTAGAAGTCACCAAGAATGGGGGACATAAATTTCCGTAACTTAATACTGCTTCCTGAGATGCAAAAGTTAAATAATCCAGAGAGTTACAAGGAACATAATAAACCACTTAGGAAAATAACACTCTTGTTTTTAAAGGCATATTTAATGTTACATTAATAACTTATAATACTATAATTAAAATTTTCTACCTATGATCATCTTCACCTTCATAGAGTTGTAATAAACATTAGACTACTAGAATGATCTTAAAATATTAAATCTTAAAACTTATGGATCAGTGGCTAAGACTATGGGCTTTAACACCTCTAACTGCCTAGGTTTTCCCAGATGGCCATCTGCTAACTATGAGACCTGGAGGAAGTTATCGACACTCTGTCTCAATTTCATTGATATGTAAAATAGAAATAATAATAATAGCAACTACATAGGATTGTTACAAGGATTCAATCAGATGTATTGTCTTAAAAACACTGCTGGAACTTCGTAAACCCTCGGGAAAGGTTAGTTACAACAATTAGTAAGATTTTTAATATTCAGAAATATGTTTTGACTCATGTTTTAATCATTCTCTTCATATGATTTAAATTATTAAGTAATTTTACATTTATAATTTGTTAGGGTATATGTTAACTACAATACAGGGAATCTTTTTCTTTCATCTAACTGACATCCAACCGTTAGAAAAGAAAGAGGAAATTAGAATCTTTGAGCCCATAATGCAGTGTGATGTGACATGCTATTATTTTTTGAGAATGTTTCCTTAACAACACTGATATTTAGAAAAGGTAAAATATTATTTAAGATGCTTTATATTTTTGGTTTTAAAAGCCCATTGTTTAATTTAAATATGGTTTTTAATAGATCGTCCAGAGGAATCATAGAACCAAGCTCTTAGGTCTAACACTTGACTTTGGCCCTAAGGGGGGCAGGGAAGGCCCAATAGGCTATGGAAGGTGAACGAACTAAATAATTAAGGGATTTAATTATTTAAACTGTAGAGAGAAAAATGCAAGACCAGTAGGCTTACATCCTATAAACATTAACAATATCAAGGCTCACGCCACGGCGTGCACTTTTTCATTAATCATGAAGAACAAAGCAAAAATTCAAACCTACTGAAGGTCCTGGCTTTCCCCTCATCCCTGGCGGTCCTGACAAACCAATAGCACCCTAAAAGAAGAGAACAGTAGAGGGAGGAGAAAGCTGTTACATCATAAAAGGCACTTACACCTCTATTTACAAACTACTAAAAAAAATTTCATGAACATATACTAAAAAAAGGAAAGAAAACTGTTTTAGACAAGAACTCAAAACCATATTGATACTGTATCCTGCAAAAAATACATAGGCAAAATAATAAGCATTCTTTTCTTCTGAATTTATATTTTTTCATATTCACATAAAATTAATAGTAAACAATGTGACCAGGTGAGGTGGCTCACCCCTTTAACCAAGCACTTTGGGAGACCAACATGGGAGGATTACTTACGGCCAGAATTTTGGGAACAACCTAAGCAACAGTGAGACATGGTCTCTACAAAAATTTCAAAAAATTAGCAGGGCATAATGGTATACACATGTAGTCCCAGCTTCTTGGGAGGCTGAAGCAGGAGGCACACTGGAGCCCAGGAGTTTAAGGTTGCAGTGAGCTATGATGATGCCACTGCATTTCAGCCTAGAAGACAGAGCAAGGCCCTATCTAAAAAAAAAAATAATAATAATAATAGTAAAAATATTACCTTGTCCCCAGGATACCCTGGTTCTCCTAGCTCTCCTGCAATGCCTTGTTCACCCTAGAAAGCACAATTTCATACAAAGACACTTAAGTATCACAAACATGGTACTATTACAGGAAAGCAAGTATTAATATAGGAGTAATCTATTTTTTCTACTTCTAAGAAAAATTAATATAATGGATAATATGAATTAGGACCCATAAATAAGAACAAAATATTTTATAGCTTGTGTTGACTCAAAAGAAAAAGACAAATATCATTAGAAATTATCTTTATGATAATGTTATTATTTAAATCACCTTATCACCTTTGATTCCAGGTAGTCCCTTATTCCCCGAAAGGCCCTAAAAAAAAGAAAAGTGCTATTTTGTGTATCACAGAGAAATTCAAGAGAAATATCTATTATGTAAAATAGTAGACTCATACCATTGGGCCAGGAATTCCAGAAGGTCCAGTCCTTCCCACAGAACCAACACTGCCCTGAGAACAGTAAGAACGGCATTGTTAAGCACGCACCAGGATTAGAAAGGGAATGGGACAGAAATAATTAATAAATTAATGAACTCCAGTTAGCTCATTACGTTCCCACACATGCCTCGTTCCTCATCAACTTCTTTTCTTTTCCACATTTATAAATCACACCAATGTCTCAAACTTGAGGGGCCCCATTCCATTTCCTCAGACTTGTCTAGTCCACAAGGGCCCTTTCATCCTGTGAGCTGCTAGAACATTCGTCCTGTCGTAGTTCTCCAACTAGATAACATCTTAAAAAATATTTCAGTGCCACATTCCTAGGAAAGATTTAATAAATACTTCATCTGACTGTCTTAAATTTTTATTTTATCCATTTATCCAGAAACTATTTATTGAGCTATTACTATGTGCCAGGCACTCCAATGATCTGATTTTATGATTTGAAATTTGCAATAAAAAAATTTAGCATAATTTCTGGGATAAACTGAGTAACAAACAAAAGGCTCTACTTTTCTGGGACCATCTCATTTATTCAGCATTTAGTACTTAATGAGCATAATATGTACCAGACACCGTAGCAGTGTTGAAGAAGACAAAAAAGACATGGGCTCTAATGCCAAGGTTCTTAATTTAATGCTCTAATTCCTCAAAAGTGTTAACAATCACTATTGTCTCCTACAAGCAAGAGACTTAGAAAAACTTCTTTGATAGATAATTTTAGAACACAAAGTAAAATAGTAACAATAAAAAATGTAGCTGAAAGAAAAATACTGAAGAAAATGTAGGCATCCCTAGAAGGTTTGGGATCAGTTTTTAATTTCTGTGTCCACGGAGGCCTCGGCATCCTTCTCTCTTTCTCTTGGTACTTCTCTGGGCCTGGCTTTCACGACATGCTTTACTCTGGAAGACCAAGTTTTTCAAACTTCTCTTGTATTTTCAAATGTTAAGGAATTCTTTCTTTCTTTGTTTGAGACAGAGTCTCACTCTGTCGCCCTGGGTAGAGTGCCATGGCATCATAACTCACAGCAACCTCAAACTCCTGGACTCAAGTGATGCTCTTGCCTTAGCTTTCTGAGTAGCTGGGACAACAGGCGCTTGCTACAACACCCTGCTATTTTTTCTGTTTTTAGCAGAGACAAGGTCTCACTCTTGCTCAGGCTGGTCTCCAACTCCTGAGCTCAGGGATTCCATCGGCTTCCATCTTCCAGAGTGCTGGGTTTACAGGTATGAGCCACTGCACTGGCCCAGTTAGGGAATTCTTTTAAAGTTGTATTTCTGAAATGCTGAAAATGTGGCCCCTGGTAGTTTGATTCCAGATTTCTTAGGATAAACGTCCCAGGCCTTCTCTACCAGGCGTTCACCAAACCTTCCAGGCTCCTCTCCTTCCAGGAGTCCTCCCACCTCCATCCCATCTCTTCTCTGTCTGCCAAATCCTACATTCTCCCCAACAGGCTGTTTCCCTTTTATGAACATGCCCTCCCTTACCATACGTGCTGAGCCTTGGAAGACTCAGTTACCAGGACTGGAGCGTCCTCCTCCTCCCCTGCTTAGGACACAGCACTGTATCTCCTTTCTGGAGTCCTAGTCTGCGCACTTTGCGAGAGCAGAAGAATGTCTCCTTCAATGTTCAGTTCCCAGATCCAACACAGTAACTCGGACATGATGGTTCAAAATAAAGTGTGGACTGAACACTGAAGGAGTTAACTTAATAAAAGCTTAAACTGTGATTTCTAGAGCTCTGTCTCCCAATATACAGCATTTCTAATAGTCTGCATTTATATAATACAAATTTCAGAATGGAAAAGGTGACGTCTTTATTTTGAAGTGAGTCTTAAAGTCTATGAAATATAACTAAGATAAATTATTTCCAACATGCTTAATCCTGAAATATATGAGACTGTTAGAGGGAAAGGGTAATACTTTCCTACTTAATATATATGCAATATTAATACATCATTACTTATAATTTCAAATCCTGTCAATAGGAAAAAGTTCTTCTGATGATTACACCATGGCTACTTTATACAAAATTCATAGCTTTAAGATTTATGATAGGTTCAAAAATACAATAAACATCTCTCTCTGGAAATTATGCAGAAATATCCATGTACATATGGAAAAAAATGTTTACAAACTTACAAAAAACCTTTTTTATGTCCTGTTGTTTTTTTCCCTAGATAATATAATAGTCTCAATTTTTTTTCAATAAGTATACGACTGTGCTTAATCTTGTATCTTCATGTACATGTACTTTGTATGTACAATATCCTATTTTACATTTTAGTGATGCTAAAAGAAAAATCACAAAATAGTTTTAGAAGATATCAAAAAACATGTGTTTTATAAAAAGCATAATAAAACAGAGAATTATAAAGTTCAAATTGAAAAATGTGGAATTGAAATTTTCAAGAAACACCATGTATTTTGTGGCATGTCACACAGGTTGAGTGGAAATCCCAATCCTGAGAATTAGCGCTTTCTGAGAGCAGTCTGTGACAGCTTCAGGGCAGTTCTCAGTTCTGTAATACGAGGTAGCCTGAAGGTCCTTCAGTTATTCCCCACCTACAACATTCACCCCCCCCATGAGAAAGGGAAACTGACCAAAGTATTTTCACACATGGAGCTCAGTTAAGAGTGTCTGGGGTATACCCCCAGAGGCAGAAGAGCATCCATAGAGCTATAAATAATAGAGAACTTTTGAGTTAAAGTCAAAGAAATAGACCCAAAGGATACATTTTTTATGTTAAAAACAGCAACCCCCAGCCAATTAATGACTCCTATGAACATATTGTGTATGGAAAAGACTGAGTTCCATGTTGTGCTTTCCCACCACATCCATAGTCTATAATCACTGTCCTTAGTGTAACTTAGAAAGCAGATGACCGTAACAACCAACTGCACGGAAAAAATAATTTAGATGAAGCGATGGCATCTCTTGTTGGAAACCATACCTGCTGGAAAGGATAAAGTGTATGCTTCCTATGGTATCTAAAAGCTCTTCCCAATCCTTCCCAATTACTTCCAAAACCTGACTCCCATTCTGCTCTCAAAGCCCTAGACTTCCTGGGCTACAAAGCTGCTACTCTTTATTTCCATTTCACAAATATTCACTTTCTCCCCAATCTTCTATGTATTCAAATGTGGCATTCTTCAATCGAAGGAACCCTCTTCCCTGGTCCACCCATATAGAATCAAGACGAAGTTTAAACAATGTCTTCTGTGTGAAGGGCATGCCGAATTTTGAGATAACACAAACCACCTCTTTCTCAGTGATTTTACATTTAGTCCATTACAGCAGTGATCACAAAGTATTTCATTGCTTATTTTTCCTTCTATGCCATTAGATCATAAGGTTGCCAAAAATAGGAATCTTAACTTGGTTGTATTTTTAGGCCTAGCATCTAGTTCAGATTCATAGTAGGTACTCACAGTGTTTTAATTTTATTTTATTTTCTTTTTTATTTTTTTTTATTATAGATAAAAATATGCACCATAGATGTGGCCCAACCCATCACCCTCCCTCCACCAAAACCTCCCCCCTCCCTTCCCCTTCCTTGGTCCTTTCCCCATAGTCTTGTGGTATAGTTGGGTTATAGCCTTCA
>CAUYPK010131433.1:0-10820 GCA_963574355.1 Loris lydekkerianus | reverse complement strand
AATTTCCAACAAAAAAACCCCGCCCTGCGTACCGGGCCCAATTGGTTTTCACCCCCCCCCAAACCCCCCCCCCCCCCCCCCCCCCCCCCCCCGCCCCAACAACACAGTAGCTTATACCAATTAAGATTCCTGGGCCTGGATCCAGGCCGCTAAGTTGGGATTTCTGCCCATGGGTGGGGAGTAGATTTTTGGAGAAGCTGGGAATCTGCAACTTTAAGAAGTTCCCCAGCTATTCTTACACATAGCTGACGCGCAGACCAGGATGCGGGATGGAGTTCCACAACATAGCCTGGGTACCCTGGGCTCTAGGGTTTGTTTCTTTGTTCTACTGATTGGTTACGGATTTATTTAACTTTTACTATGATCCAGCTTTTCTATTTAGGGTACCCTTGGCTTTACGTTGAATTCACTCGTTCAGTTCTCTGTGTTCACTAGGTGCTGCCCTGGTCTGGGCTGGACTTGGCCGGGTCTGCATTGAGGTATAGGACAGGTGTGGTCCCCGGCTCTGTGATGGTCAGACCCCTTCCTGGCTATGGTTATTTACTTTCCTGTCTCCTCTGCTCTGTTGATGGTAGGGCTCCCAGGCAGAGGGGCCATACTTGACAAGTACCCTGGTGCCCAGCCTGCAGCTCAAGACACAAAGGACATACAGTAAATAATGGGTACCATCGCCCCACTTTCCTGAGCTGCCCCAATCGATGGCCCGGTGCACTGTGGGCACCTGATTACTGCTGAGTCCTCGCTCCCAGAGCTCCAAGATGAGAAAGTTCCTTGGCATGAGAGTTAACTGCCAATCACGTGTCCCTGCAGGGGCTGGCAATGAAGCCACCCTCCTCAGGACACAGCCCTGTGGGCCTCAAGGGCTGTTCAGGTTTCCAGAGACCCCTGAGAAACACAACACAACTCTGGGGCCTCACCCTGAAGCCTCTGTGAGCAGGTGCCCATGGGGGTCTGGGGGGGCAGGTGTCCAGGAAGGAGGCACCAAGAGAGATGGGGTGAGACTGGGTAGCTGGGGTGGGGGAGCAGGGGAGAGCATTAATGATACTATTAATGAATATCTCATTAAGTCATTCATTTGTGTATTCATTCATCTAGCCCAGCCTGAGGGCCCACAATGGGCCAGGTCATGCACCAGGCATCAAGGAGAGAAAAACAAGTCCCCTGTTGTCTAACTATAATGAATATATAGATTATTTAATGTGAGCTAGGCATTGTGCTAAGCTGTGTGTGTATATTAACTTACTTGTTCTACATGGCAGCAGGATGATGTGGGTGCTGTTATTATTTCCATTTTTCAGATAAGGGCACTGATGCACAGAGGTCATGTGGCAAAGCTGGAACTTTAATCCAGAGTCTGGGTCTAAAAGGCGAGGAATTGGGGGATCCCACAGCCACTGCCCAGTCCACTGTCCAGCCCCCATGCCCCAAGTATGAGAGGACAGGCCTAGGGCAGGTTGTGATGACCTTGGGGTAATTGATGAGGGCAGAGTACCCAGGTCTCTCCAAGGGGAAGAAGATTCAAGTGCTCAGTCTTAGTCAGTGGAAAGCACTGAAATTGATCTTGGCATAGCTAATACAATCTACATGTCAGACCCATAAATCAGCTGTTTAAAGGGCCAGGGGACATCACGGTGGGGAGCCTTGGGCAGGCCCTCTGGCTCTACCTGGTGCCACCAGGAGCTGTGTTTACCAGGGAAGGGGTGGGGGCTACCCCAGGACAGGGCCAGGGGGCAGAGTGAAGTAGTGTTCCCCATCCAGGCTTGGAGTTACACTGTTGCTCAGGAATGTTCACAGCAGGGTCAGCCAGGGATGGTCTTACTCAGGGATGCTCACAGTTGGGTCCCCAGGCCCCAGACAATCCCTCCTTGAATGAAAGGTCAGACATGAGCGGTGCCTGCTATGGTGTGATGAAAATTACACAGGGGTTGAGCTGCAAAACTTGGGTTCCAGTCCCTCTGCTGTCCCCAACACACTATGTGGCTGGCATGTCACTTCTCTGCATCTTCTCATTTGTAAAATGAGACTAATAAAAACTTCACTATCTCACTTCACTGGCTATACTTCACTCACTTCACTATAAGTGAAGATTAAAGAATGTTTATGGAGAGCTGAGTGCAGGTCCTGGAAATGGTGCTCAGTAGGCAATGGGTTCATGTAGCTGTTTGTACATCCCCTCCGGGAGAGGGGAGTCATAACTGGGGGGCATTCAGGTAGCCTGGAGGGGAGGAGGGGCTGCTCTCTCTGGTGTCAGGAAGTGGACCCTCTATACCTGTCCTCTATGGTAATCCTGCCAGCTCTTTCAGACAGACATGTCATCAGCCCTAATGTTCAGATGAAGATGCTGCCACCCTGACAAGTTGAGCCCAAAGTCCTGGAGATAGTGGCTGCAATCAGGATGGGGCCCCAGGTTCATCGAGCCTAAAGTCCCCTCCTTGTGATGGGCCACCACAGTCAGCCTCATTGTCCTGGGCTCCTCCAGTATCCTGCTGTGCTCTCCTCAGCCCTCCTGAGGTTGTTTATCCAGATACATCATTACACAGAGCCATAGTTTGTGCGATAGTTAATTAGTCCCAGTGAGGATCAGTAATTGACTGGGAGCAGAGTTTGTCAGCGGCAGCTCCAGTTTCTTGCTGTTGGGTTTCCCTTGGGGACCCAGCAGTGCCTGCGGCAGAATTGGAAGCCAGGACCATGAGTCGCTACCCTGGTGGTCAGGAAATTTGCCCTGCTACTCCCCCGCCCACGCCCTGACCCGTCCCCAGAGCAGTTTCTGCCCTCAGCTCTGCTCTGCTGAGCCCCCAAGGCCATTGCAGGCATCTGAATGCCCTTCACTGTCCCCCTCTCCTCCCCTCTCCCTGCAGCCTCTGCACGGTCTGGGCTTGATCATGTCTTTGTGGATGTCTGTGGAGTCCTAGCCCTGGGACTCCATGCTCTGGGCTCACCCCTCACAGGGTCATCTTTGCAGAGTGAGGCTTCAGAGTCAGGCAGACCTGCTATCACTACTGGCCTCACCTGTCACCGACCGTGTGAAACAGTGAGACTATTTCTAAAATCCTTTTGAAACTTCAGCTTCCTCATCTCTCAGCTGGGGCTATGATCCTACCACACAGGGTTGTCATAATAATGAGCCAGGACTGCATGCAAAGAGCTCCGCCGTGCTGGCTGTACAGGGCGTGCCCCGCAAATGAGGCTTGGTTTGTCTCATTTCCCTGTTCTAAGAAGCTACTGATGCCCCGGCATTTGCCGCTGTCTGGCAGCATCAGAAGTCCCCATCTAGCCCAGCGTCCCTGGCCCTCGCCGAACTGTCTCTCACTGTCTCTGTCATCTTCTTTGGTCCCGTCCTCTCTGAGGAGTCGGCTTTCCAGAACGCTCACTGTTCAGACTCAGCTCATGGCTGGGTGCTTCCTGTGGACCTTTTCTCCTTCTCGACAGACACTCTCCCCATCTCATCCCTTCCCTGGGCTCAACCCCACCTCCCTGAAGGGCCTAGTGCCAATCACCCCTCCTCCAAGAAGCCTTCCTGGATGCCCCATCCCCGAAGATCCTCTCCCTCCTCTGAAGTCCTGTGCCCTCAGATTAGGGACCTGCTGCCTCCAAGCAGTGAACCTTTTCCTGATTTTCCTTTACCTTCCCGTAAGTCATACTTAGCTCATCCAGGAGAATGAATGGGCCACAGGCCGCAGGCCACTGGCCAGGGCTGTGGTCCCAAGCCTGCCCCGCCATCCCTCATTACCAAGGCAGTAAATAAACAAAGGCTGCCCAGGAAGTTCAGGTGACTCCTTTTCCTGCACTGGGAGCTAGTGGTAAATGTGGAGCCCCCAGCAGCAGGCCTGTGACACTCGCTGGGGCTGGACAAGCTGTGGGTTGGGGGCAAGTGCCACCTTACTGGGTCACAGAGGGGCCCAGCACTCTCAGCCCCTCCACGTCATGTATACTCAGCTCCTTAACAGCTGCTGGCCCAGGCCCACCTGGCTCAGCCAACCCCGCACGAAGCTCAGCACCGTGAGCTGCGCACTGACGACTCTGCAGGACTTAGTGGAGTGATATGTAAGGGGGGCAGCTGGGAGAGCCGGGGGTGGGCAGGCAGAGCCCAGGAGCATCTGGCCAGGACAGACTTCTTGCCTGAGGGTCCATATAGTGCCAGATAGTCCATGGTGCTGAGGGACAGGGCCAGACAGCGAAAGAAGTGGACTCTAGGTGAGAACAGGCAGGGTCGGGTGAAGCAGGGGGTGTCTGCCTAAGTGGGCCTTAGAAGGGCAGCTTGTCCTCCCAGGCTATTCACCCAGAGAACCCCAACAAGACAGCTGTATGCAGTCAGTCCAACCAGGGGGCTCACAGCTTCTGATCAAATGACTCTGAGTCATTCATGCCACAGAGCTCTCTGAGGGCCCACAGTGGGCCAGTCTCTGGGCTAGGTGCTGGGACAAGATGAGCGTGGCCTCTGCTCTGACCTGCTAGTGAGGAGGGCTGCCACGCTGCCTCCCTCTCCCCCTCCTCCTGACAAAGATTGTTTGCTAGGCCCAACTTCATTCAGGCCCTGAACCTTCTCCTGGGCCCAACATACACTTCCTTATAAACTCCAGTTTCAGCAAAAGAACCTGCTTAGTCAGTTTAGCCAGAACACCTCAGCCTCGGTATCTGATTATCCTCAATATCAGGGCAGGTGTCCCATCCTCCACATCCCTCAGGTGATGTCTGCTCACCTGTCCTGTTTTCAGCAAGAATCCTGCCAGGTCATTTTAGCCAGAACTTCTCTTACCCCAGATGTTTCCTCTTAGCAATTTTCCACCCCCTGATCCCTCTCCTTAGCTATCAATCCCCTCTTGCCTGTGCTGTTTTCAGAGGTGGGCCCAGTCTCTCCTCCCACTGCAAGACCCTGCTGCGGGGGTCCCTGTACCTACCCTGGTGATCCTGAAAGTCTTCCTCACATGTGTTAACAAGTATCACTGAATAATTTTTTTCTTTAACACTCCCTTCCTTTTCCTTCCCTCCCTCCCTTCCCTCTTTCCTTCCTCTCTTTCTTGAATGAGGCGAGAAGGCAACAAGACAGATCCTTACATACATGTCCACAGTATGGACTGCGGCACGTGCACACCTGCTGCATGCCGTGCTGTGTCCACCCAACCCCAGCCTCTCAGAGCCCAGAGCAGCCCAGGCCTCTTCCTTATTTTGCAGCTCCCAGAAAATGGAAAAAGAAATATTAAAACAGAGTCACAAACACTAGGGTATATATCAAATATTTACATTGTGCAAATTAACACTTTTATCCAAAAATGCATAATGTGTGATTCACCAGGTGATCACAAGGTATGTTTTAAGTGATCTCATTTCTTCCCCACACCAGGCAGAATGGATGGGATCAGGGATGCATGTAGGAGTCTGTTAGACTAAGGTCTCCTCCTCTTCCTACCTGTCCTGATGTCCCTGGAGCTATGGGGAGAACCTCTTAGAGATGGTGCTGGAAGGTCACATGTGGGCCTTGAGGAACGTGGGCCCTGCACACATGTGTACACTGACATACACGTACATACACACCTGCACATGCACACACCCTTGGCAGGGAGGCAGGGGGTTACCTGACTGAGATGTTGCCATGGTGATATTTGCAGATGTGATTCTGTCATGTACGACATATACATTCTTACTCTTTCTGGTATATGAGGCTGGTGCCCCACTCCTTGAGCCACAGGCGCCGCCCCATTCTTACTCTTTCTGAAAGGAGGGCCTGACAGTGTCTGGGGGAAGCCGGCCCAAGGAATATCCCAGAGGCATTTCTGTAAATCCCGAATCATGGTGGGTCCCAGGTTCTGCCCCAGGGAATAGTGGTGAGAAAATGGCTGCTTCTTGAGGTCCTCCTGTGCGCCCGGCACATGAGGTATCCTGTTCACACCTCACAATGCCCCCCAGGGGTGGGTGGAATTCTTCAGTCACAGCTGAGGGAGGAAGCCTTAGAGAGGCAGGGGGGCTTGTCCTAGGTTACCCACTGGACAGCAGAATGGCTGATCTAAGGCTGCTCTCCCTAAAGCCGGGCCTGAGTTCATGACTGAGCTTGGGCAATGAGATCCCTGTTCTGCCTGCCCTACTACTGACCACGAGTGCAGGATGCCATCTGCTAAGGGCCATTGGCAGTGCACAGAGGAAGGGCTGGGAAATTTCAGGGTTTTGGGGATTATAGCAGGGGCAGGTGGACAGAGTGGGGGTAGTAACATCTGTGCTTCCAGGACGGGGGACAAAGCACCATCTGTGCTTGCTCCATGACAACCACTGTCACTATTATTGCAGCTGTTATTGTCATGGTGAAGGTGTTGAATCTTCCATCATCATCCTTCTCCTCATCATTTTTGTTGCTTTCACCGCCACTCACTGTCACCTTCATCTTTGTAGTCATCATTGTCTTGGTTGTCATCATGACACTCATGGTGTTATCAAAGTCATTATCATCATCGTCATGGTCATCACCCCTATTGTCATCATTGTCATCCTCAGAGTCATCACCATCTTCACCACCCCTTAGGGAGTATCACCTGTGAGGATGCTGTGACGATCATCCCCGATTACAGATGGGGAAGCTGAGGCACAGAGAGAGGAGAGGACCTGCCCAATGGCACAGAGCAAGTCGGGCTGGAGCTGGGCTTTACACTCAGGCTGCCTGGCTCAGAGACAGTGTCTTCACCTGCTGCAGAGGACAACATGAGGGTGGCTGCCCATCGGATGCCTCCAGATGCCCTGAGTATATCCATCTAGATCACCTGCACAGCCCCTGCTCCCCAACCATGCCCACACAGCTCCTGGGGCCCACTGCTGGCTGAAGGCCTACTGTGTGCTAGAAACTGTGCGCTCCAGCGCATGTGTGCTTCCACACCTGTGGGCCCTCACCTGTGGGCTCATAGAATCTATAGCTCCTCCAGATGGTAAATCTCTGCAGGGCTGTCCATTCCACAGAGGAGGACCTGAGGCTTAGAGTCCTCTCTGATGAAGAATGAGAAAGCCCAGCCCCAGACTCTTCTAAGTGCTTATGGGGTGTTGTGGGGATAAAAGGAGCCAGCACAGGAAATCTGCTTCTTCCGAAATGGCAGCTTTTGTAGGCAACACTGAAGCCTGAAGTGGAGGCCTTGAGCTTTGGGCAGACCAGGGAGGGACTGAGGAGGGACTCTCCTCCCACCTCCACCTTGGCCCCTGCCTGCTGCGGCCTCCCCAACCACAGATCCTTTTCCAGGAGAAAAAAATGACTTCCTGGTTTTGCCAAAATCTCACCTCTATTAACTTAAGCAGTTAACATAGTTCTCACGGGGGAATGTGTTTTGTTTAATACCTTGATCTCTCATCTGCTGGAAAAATGAATTCTGTCAAGCCCCTTGAAGCCAACTGTCAAAGTAAAGCATTTTGGGGGAGACAGATTTCTTCCTCTGATGGCAAAATGCATTTGAAATGATCCTTTAATCCAGTCTCCCTGTGAAACCTGGAGCTGAAATTTTGAAAGCTGTTTGTTCTAAACAGTTTCTTCCCACTTCTCCCTGTCACCCCCTCTCCTATGCCCATCCCTCCTCCACCTTAAAAAAACAATACAGCAATGAATCATGGCTGCATAATGATAAGCACTTGGTTTCTCATACAGCGTCTTAGGGAGAAAGGGACAGAGCACCCTTGTCTTTGGGTATCTGTTTGGGGAAGGGGGTCCAGAGGGCAGGCAGGATTTCACAGACCTGACTTCTCTGTGAGCAGGAGGGATGTCTGGAGGATAATGGTGCCCTTATTCCTGCTGGGCAGTGGTAGGGAGTGGGACAGGCTGCCATTTTTCTCTGATCCCTGCCCAGCACGTCCTTCCATCCTCTGTCTGTGTCCACCTGCCAGAGCCTCACCCTGCCTCTGGGCCTAGCACTTCATAAGGTACAAAGCATTTTCACATCCAACACGATCTTTTCTTCTTCCCCTCCTTCCCTCCCTCCCTCCCTCCCTCCCTTCCTTCTTTCCTTCTCTCCTTCCTTCCTTCTTTCCTTCTTGTTGGCAATCTCATGGTGATCAAGATTCACTGTGGGTTCTAGCCTGTGAGACGCTTGGGAACTACCGAGACCTACAAGTCACTTCCCTGTGTGGCATCTATAAGAGTCTAGAAGCTGAAGGAAAAGATGTGGACCACGGGTTGTGACCCTCTGCAGGGAGGCCTGTGGCAGATGTGTGCCTGGCCCATAGTAGGCACTCCCACTGGTTAGGATGTGTGATGTGTTGGCAACATGTCACAAAAGACTGAACAACAGAGCCTCAAATGATGCAAAATGCTCTTGCATAACCTGACATCTAGTGGAGGTAGTTCCTGCCTTGTCTTTCCTCTGTTTTCAATTTTTTTTTTTTTTTTTTTTTTTGCAGTTTATGGTTGGGGCTGAGTTTGAACCCACCACCTCTAGCATATGGGGCCAGCACCCTACTCCTTTGAGCCACAAGCACCGCCTGCCTTGTCTTTCCTCTTTACCATCCTTGGCTTGCTGCCTCATGGTTGAAAGATGGCTGCCAACCTCCAGCCATCATGTCTCACACATAGCATTCAAGTTGAGAAGAAGGTTGTGGGACGAATCAAAAAAGTATTTCCCAGAAGCACTCCCTTCACCAGCAGATTTCCCCTTACACTTTAATGGCCTGGTCTGGGTCACATGCCCACCCCTCAACCAATCTCTGGAGAAGAGGAAGTGCCCAACTTGGCTTCACCGCAGGAGCTGGAGGGGCTCCTATCTCAGTGGTCTCAGCCTGTCTCTGCAGAACCCAGGGTTCTGTGAGTGAGGAAGGAGGGCCAGGCTGCTGCGGCACAGCCCTGAGTGTCCCTCACCTTCTTGTCAGTGTTTGCTGACAGGGGTCCCTGGCAGTGTGTGCCAAGCGTGGCCTTGGGGGCAGAAAGCTCTGCTCTGAGCCTCACCCCTACAAGCCGTGTGATCTGGGAAGTTCTTGACCCACCAGAGCACAGCCCCCTCCTCCATGGAGCAGGAACCATAATAGCACTTGCCATGTAGGGAGGTCACACGGGTGACTTTCGCTCATGTGTGTAGGTGCCTGGTGCATGGAGCTGTTAACACCTGTCAGCTATTGCAGTAATTAGGCCTATCTATGAAATGGGGCCATGAGGTGACAACATGAATGCCAGGTCACAGGTGTGGGCACTTCCTATACATGCAGGCCCCTTTGCCTGCACTCACTCTCTCGGTCCTCACAACTCTCCAGGAGGAGGGAGCTGTTTTCATCTCATTTTATGTCAGAGGAAACTGACATAAACTGGGCTCTGGGTGGAGTTGGCACAGGCAGGTGCCCAGGTGACTCCTCCCTCCTGGTGACATCACTGAGGTCCAGGCTGGTGGCTGCGCTGACCTCTCTCGACCCTGTTCTCTGTCCCTCCTGGCACTCTAGGGCCCCAGACATGCCTGTGGTGGCAGGAGATTTGCCCACCATCCCAGCTGCCCTCCTTCCCAGGACACATGATGGCCAGACTAGTGTCACTGTGACTTGGTCATGAATTGGCAATGCACATTCTATGGGCAGCAGGCCACACTTCTGCAGAGTGTAAGCATATACTAATGATGGATAATTACACTCCATATTTATAGATTTATCAAAATATGCAAAACTGGCTTCCACAGTTCCACACCTACGGGCACATCACAGTTTAATAACTGCTCCCCAGGCTGCTCGTCAGCACCCTAAGGGAAACTGGGCTCCAAGAGGGACACAAAACCTGCAGCGCAGCCCTGCGGGGGAGGCCCCAGTGTCACTGCTGCGGCAGACCTGCCCATTGCTGCTTTCAGCCTTCCTGGCCTCCCAGCTCCCCAAGGAGGCTGTCCTGGAGGTGGCAGGAAAAGGGCCAGGTGGGAGATACTGTAGAGTCGACTTCCCCATTTTACAGACGGGATAACTGAGGCCGTAGAGCCCACTATGTGCCAGGTCCTGATTGGGGGCTCAGCCGGTGTCCTGGGCAGAAAGGGGCCATAAGCAAAGGCGGGCGGCAGCACCAGGCTCTGACTAGCGCTGTGAAGAGCCCTTTCCAGACACAGGGAGAGTGTGTCTCTGACCTAGAAAGGCAGCAGCATTTTGTTTTTCAGCTTTAATAGCCTCTGATTTCTGTGTTCTGCGAGTGTAGCCTCTGTGACCCCCAGCCTGAGTCTCCCCAGGCTTCAGGTTACCTGGCCGCTTCCTGCTTAAATCACGTCCAAACCTTCCGAGGCCTCTCCCTTTTCTGGGCCCACTTGAGATTTTCAGGGTTTATAGTCACCACATGTGTTATCCGCTATGACAATGGCAATTAGAACAATAACGCAGGGGCATAGACTCCTGTTGGACTTAGGATAGCAAGTCAAGTCCCCTGGCCCTGCTGAAGAGGCTGCCATAAGTCACCCTAGTGACTCAGCCCCCAGCCCCAGGCCCAGGACAAGGGGGCAGTGCCACTCACTGGTTAGACCACAGGCTTTTGCTGGCTCTGGTTTTCAGCCTAAGCTCTTTTACTTCCTCACTGTGAGACCTCTGGAAGTTTACTGAGCTCAGTCTCCTCAAGTGTGAGTTGAATAATATAGCGGCATCTACCTTTGGGCTGGGGGATCAGCATTCAATGTGGCAACACATGTAACAGGCTGGGTAAAGGGTTCTGTGTCATCCCTACTCTGTTGTGTCAGGGCCGGTGGTTCTCTGGCCCCAGGAGCATTCGGGTAGGCAGTAGCTCCTGTACCTGGGGCACTTGTCACTCCACAAACCCCCGGGGCTCTCAGTGTTGGAAAAGTGAGAAGAAAATGAGCCCCGAACCCCACAGACCCAGGTTCAGGTTCAGCCTCCTCCAGTGTGTGACCCTGGGC
>CAUYPK010131431.1:0-21925 GCA_963574355.1 Loris lydekkerianus | reverse complement strand
GAGCCCAGGAGTTGGAGGTTGCTGTGAGCTGTGATGCCACGACACTCTACCCAGGGTGATAGCTTGAGGCTCTGTCTCAAAAAAAAAGAAAGAAAAGAAAAAATAAGCATGTTTTCAGCATGAGAAACGGAGAGTGAATGACAATTAGAGGTGGGTTTGGAATCTGTTGATTTACCAGAAAGTATTTCATGGGTACTTTTTGCAGAATTGAGGCCAGGTTCTAAGCTCAGGAGCATCTGAGGCCAGGCAAGTACCATTAGATTACGAAGTATGAAATGTCCAAAGTCCTAAGATTGACGATGAATATTGCTAACATTTCACTTTGATAATTCATGGATTTGTGTGTGTGTGTGTGTGTGTGTGTGTGTGTGTGAGAAGGTACGTCCTCATTCTTTTAAACACATTTTGGCTTGTGATCATCTTTGAATTTTTTTAGAGCATTTTTCATGGATGAGTAAAAAATTCATGTTATTTTTGAATATTCGTTCCATTGTGGAACCAGTGCAGCACAGACTACCCAAAATATCAACGAAGTATTTGGGAACGATGTGACTTATGAATGCACATGTATGAATGTGCATCTCTTGAGTGTGCACTCATAATGTGAGTATGAATACATAATACTTTGATGATTTACCAAGTTCTGTTCTTAAATTTTAATCTTGAAAATGAGCGACAGGGATAAGCTGAGGCCAAGGTGGATATTGATGATGTGAAAGCTGTAGCAGAAGCGAATCCATCTCAACCTATGTGTGAATTAGCAGTAAGGTTTGACGTTACTAAATGAGCATTAGAAGAGAAATCATTTCAAAGCTTGCCTTTTTTTGCTGTCATGACATAAAGGGGAACCATTTCTATACCATATTACTGCATGTGATTAAAAAAAAAAAAAGTATTCTTTTTTGTAATCACCAGCCTTTAGCACAATGGTTGGATAAAGATGAAGTACAAAAACATAGTCCCAGACTAAATATTCATCACAGAAAGCTAATGGCATTTGGTGGCCCAGCAGTGGTATTATTCACTACAGCTTCATGACGTGTGGTCAGCTGATGACAGCAATTGTCTACTGTAACCAGTTGGATTACACAGTGAGCAGGTTTGTGATTAAGCAGCTGAAATTGGCCATTCTTGTAAGACCACACTGTCACACAGACCACTCTGCTCACACTACAGAAGGTGGACTTGTAAACTCTGTCATCCACCATATTCACCAGACCTTATACCAACTGACTACTGTTTCTTCTGAGCATTGAACCCCTTCTTGCAAGGAAAAATATTCAGTTCTCAGCCAGTTGAGGGAAACACCTTTCACAATTTCATTGCTACTTGCTCTCTAGGCTTCGTCGCTACTGGTGTACACAAACTACCATAAAGATGGCAACACTGTGTTGATAGTTTAAGCACGTACTTTGATTAATTGTACTGCTTTTCTTGTTTGAGATGCAATAAACTAAACTTTTGATTTGGAATTATACATTTCAGATTAAATGACCTAATATAAACATGTGAAACAGCAGAAGTGCAAGATAGTAAGGAATGATGAGGCCCGTGGTGAAAGCAGAGAGGAAGGGGCACAACATATTTTTAAGATGACAGAATGTTTAAAAAACACTTTATAAACAGAACCAAATGCGAGTTTGATTAGGTCTTTGTTAACAGATTTTCAGATCCTTCATAAGACCCGGCATGGCTATGCCCTAAAGCAGGGATGTCCAACCCCTAGCCTGTGGGTCTCATGCAGCCCGAGATGGTTATGGAGTGGCCCAACAGAAAGTCATAAACTTACTTTAAACATTATGATTTGTGTGTGTGTGATTTTTTTGGTGGAACTCGATTACGCTGTTCTCATATGTGAACTTTGTAGACGACAACATCGTGTCTCAATGACACGTAAAAATAAACGTACTTTACGGTGTCACTATTTGTACACAAGGGGGGCTTCAGTTTTACAGCAGGGTGCAGCTTCCAGGGTGGTGTCTTCCAAGCACAGTCAAATTGACACCGTCGGATGTTATGCATGCTTATGATAACTTGGCAAGGTGGTGATTATGATATCTCAACCTACATTTACAACATTAAGTGTGTAATGTATTTAGAAGTCAGGTAAGCATTCTTATTTGATTATTAAGGGTTCTTTCGCACCTCAGTGGTGCCTCACACATCACCCACCATGTTTTATAAAATCAGCCCTCCGCCTCACCCTCATCAGCAGCTGATATGTGGAAAGGCCCAAGCTTTGCTTTCTCTTATCCTGTGAATTAATTTTCATAATAAAAGCAAATATAGTCTCTCTTATCTGTTATTATTTTTTAATTCTAGCATGACTTCTACAATGTCTTTCAAAAGAAAACAGAACCCCCCCCACCCAAAAGAAAAATTACTAGTGAAGGAAGAGTGTGCCATGAAAAGTGGGACAGATGATTAATTTTTGGTCAAGGCAAATAGTCAGGCACTCTGCTTAGTTTGTGGGGAATTGTAAGTTTTCAGGGACTATAATTTTAAAAGGCATTATGTGCAAAAACATGCTGCCAAATTTGCCTAAATGAAGAATTGTGTCATAAAGACAAAATAGCAGAACTGAGAAAAAGTTTTTCTCAATCAAAAAATTTTTTTTAATTTATAACTCAGATGATTCCATTGTAAAACCTAATTATGTGGTAGCATATGTAATACCAAAAAAATCAAAACCGTGTACATAAGGTGAGTTTATTAAGCATGTATGGAAAGCATGGCAGATATAATTTGCCCTAAAAAAAGGGAAGACATTTCTAAAATCGGTTTGTTTCACCAGACTATAGCCAGACAAATTGAAGAAACTGGAGAATTTTCAAAGCTGCTAATTTTAAATTTTATGCTTTGGCAATGGATGACAGCACTGATGATACAAATACAGCTTAAGTTGCCATTTTTATTAGAGGTTTTGATGATAAATATAATGTCACAGAAGAAATACCTTCTTTAGTCCATTCAAAAGAGACAAATCAAGAGATTTATATGTTAAAGCACTTTTCTTTGTCCGTTGTCAGCGTATCTGGTATAGTTACTGAGGGTATCCTGGACATGGTAGGTAAAACAGAGGGACTTGTACAATTAATAGAAGATGATGCATTTTTCACCCAAACTGACAGTTGATGAAATATCATTACAAAGTACGTCAAGAAAATGTATGTGCAAAAGCTTTAAAAACGGATAACATCAAGAAAAAAAAAAATGATAGCATCATGCAAATCGTCAGCAACTGTGTGCATTTCATAAGGACCACGGGACTGAGTCATCACCAATTCCAGGAATTCCTTCAAAGTATTGATGCTGGCCATGCGAGGTGGCTCACGCCTATGTTCCTAGCCCTCTGGGAGGCTGAGATGGGTGGATTGCCTGAGCCCAGGAGTACGAGACCAGCCTGAGCAAGAGCAAGACCCGGTCTCTACTAAAAATAGAAAAACTAGTCAGGTCTAGTGGTACATACGTATAGTCCCAGCTACCCGGGAGGCAGAGGCAAGAGGATTGATTGCTCAAACCCAAAAGTTTGAGGTTGCTGTGAGCTATGATGACGCCACGGCACTCTACCCATGGTGACAGAGTGACACTGTCTCAAAAAAAAAAAAAAAGTATATATGCTAACTATGATAACATTTATTTTTCAGAAGTAAAATGGTAAGTCAAGGGCACATGTTAAAAAGATTGTATGATTTGTCCCATGGTAACAAGTCATTTATGGTATTGAAAACCAAATTTGTGCCAGAATTTGACAATGAAAACTGGCTTACAGATGTAGCATTTTTAGGAGACTTAACTACTCCTTTAAATGAGTTAAACATGCATCTCCAAGGTGAAAACCAACTTATCCATACGATGTTTCAAACCATAACAGCATTCCAAATGAAACTGAAATTATGGCAAGCTCAAATTAAGGCAAACAATTCTATGCATTTCGACACATCGGCTAATACGCAGTCCTGTGAACAGTGAAAAGTTATGTTGCCTTGGTTTTTGATTTGATAACAGAATTTAAAAATAGATTTCCAGATTTCCAAGAAAATAATATTTTAGTGCACTTGTGACTCCATTTTCAGTTGACATAAATATGTTATCTGCCAATTTTCGAATGGAATGCTTAAAGCTGCAATCTGACATACAATTTAAAGAAATTTTTGGTCTTGTCTCTTTACTGGACTTTTATAGGTCTTATCTTCCCAGAGACAGATAATCCCTGACTTCACAATCACACCTTACTCGTGTCTTCACCGTTGGGCAGCACCTACATTTGCAAGCAGCTATGTTCAAGAGTGAAGCACACTGAAAATCAAATTAGAACCAAAACATCTGATGAACACCTCGAGAACTCACTGAGAATTGCGACTACTTCCATCAAACCAGATATTGCTGCATTAGTTTCTCAAATACAATGCCAGATATCTCACTAATTGTATGTTGCCTACTTGCAATTGAATAGGACTTTTATGATAAAAAGTATCCCCAAAACAAAGATGTTTTATTACTTATATCCGTGTATTTCCTATAGTAGTGATTGCAAACTTTGGACCTGCTCAGTGATTTTTTAAAAGACCCTCTGGGCCACTTCAAAATTAGGATTATTATGTGAGGACTTTTTTGCTTATCTGTGGTGGCAGATATCACAAAAATTATGCATAGACCTTTTTTTTTGCCTGTTTGCTCATCAGCTTTTGTTAGTGTTTATGTATTTAATGTGTGGCCCAAGACAATTCTTGTTTCGAATATGGTACATAGAAGACAAAAGGTTGGACATCCTGCTCTAAAGCAGCGCAGAACTTTGTTGGGGAGAGAGAACATACAAGATGAAAGGCATTGCAAGAGTTAAATAGCTAAGACAACAGTTTAATGAAAGGTGAAAGTGGCAAATGGTCATTATTAACGGTCACACGTTCAGAGGAAGCAATACCTGTGGACTGAGACCTCTCCAGGAAAGCTCATGCTGGTCCTGAAGGATGGGTAAGATTTTGTTCACTGGAGAAGAATATGAAAGGCCTTGGAGGTGAAATGCCGAGTGGAAGGAGAGACTCCACGTGAAAGATGAACAGAAGAGAGTCTGGTTCTGCAGAGATGGGTCCTGATGCTAGTCTATTCTCTAAACTACAGATTCTCAACCTCTCCACATAAGCTACCTTTATTGAAGTTATGAAAATTGCCAGGCACCTAATGTGCTGATTCTAGGCAGAATCCCAGCGATAGCTGACACGATGCTTCAGGGAAAGAGGGATTTGGATTATGGAGAGTAGCTGGAGGATGATGGACAGCCAGAAATCCCAGATGACCTCGGGGTTCCGAAATGGTCGTATAGCAGAACTGATATGTCCTGTTTAAACGACCATCCTTCAGTAGCATAATTATCCATTTTTATTCTCGGAATCGAGTTTCTGACTTGCCCAAAGGCCTTTTGACTTCTGTCATGGAAGGTTGTGGACGTTAGAGAAAGAGCATCAGATCTGGACTAGGATTAAACACCAGTCTCTGCAAGTTCACAAGTTGTTCGTTCATTCAACAACCGAATACTACTGAGTGTGATATGGTGCCCAGGCTGCAAACTGAGGACACGAGGGTGAACAAGACATTCATTGTCCTTGCCCTCTGGCAGTTCATAGCCCAGCTGGGGAAATAGGACTTAAACAGTCACACAACTAAAGGACTAAAGGACACATTACCCCATGCAGGAGGGGGTCACGAGGTGGTGGTGGGGAAGGTCATGCTGAAGAAGTGGCTTTTAAACTTCAAGTTGAAGGAAGAGTAGAAATTTCCAGGAAAGGGCAGTGGAAGTCGGGGGTGCATATGAGGCTCCCGGCTGAGGAGAGCAGACTGTCAGTGTAAGGCAGTGTCCTGTCTCTAACTCGCCCAGGCCTGTTTAGCCTCCTTTGGATGTAAAATCCAGCTCTATCTCTATCTAGGAAGAACATTCTGGATAGAACATGAAACTTGAAAGGTGAACACTGAGAGGCACACAAGGGGGGGGGGGGGGAATTCTTCATCTTTTAAAAAGATAAGAAATGTTCATGTCTAAATAATCTCTGACTACGCAATTGAATGTGGAGTCAAATTTCAGATAGTTTATTTCAGAGCTAAATTCACATTAGAAAAGAAATGATGAGCTCCAAAATATGTCTTTAAAAAGTGAAAAGTCCCCGAAAACAGGAGCTTTAAGAAAGGCTTCTGTCTTTCCTGTGTTTAACTGTTGCCTTTCAGCGGAGCCCAGGACTGGGAGTGGGATCTTAACTCCCTCTTCTGTCAGCTCCCAGCTTTGGGGCATGTCCCTTCCCCATTGGAGAGGGCTGTGCTTCTGTGCCTCCAGAGGTCCAGTTTTGACAGAATTGAATACCTCAAAACCTTAGGAATAATAAATCCTTCTGGCCAGCCAAAAAGTGTTTAATTCCTAAAGGACAAGCTGGGTTGAGCCATTTCTAGCCAGTGGCGATTAGGACTTAATTCCACAAGTGTAGCAATCTGGGTGATCTGAGAGTGCTGAGTTTAAGGGTAATTGCTCAATTTTCTATCCATGTCAACAGGGAAAATAGGTAAAAGTGGCTGAACACAGCCAAGCAGTGAGGCTGGAAGAGATGTGAGATTCTAGGCTGTCAGTGGAATTCGAAAAACGCTGTCTGCAGAGGTCCACCACTCTGTCACGTCTCTGTTTCTTCCTCTCCTGTTCATCTCTGTCTCCAACCTTTCTAACACTCTTTTGAGACTCTTATTCATTGCTTAATCCTTCTACCATAACCTTCATCCCTTCTGCAAGCAGCAGAGTCACCATGAACCTAAACAGCTTTGTCATGGCGAGAAAGTGGAAAGAATTCTTTAAAAACAGATACATTGGAACACTGATGTCTCGACTCTATTTTTTTCTTCGTAAACCGTTCTCTTCTGTTGACATTTCTTCCTTAGGATTAATCCAGCATATAAGACTTCCTAGGTGGTTCCTAAACCTAGTTCCTTTGCCTTTGTGATTTTTAAAGGATGGTCATAACCACCACTGATATTTATTAAATGATGTTCCTTAAAATTAGTTTGTGTTTATCATGCACACAAAGTTCAAAGTTACCAGGACTAGACGCTAAATTCTTCCTCAGCTGCCCTAGTCTTCCCTAACATATGCTCCCCTGGGAACTCCATATCTGCAGCAGGAGTTGGGGCTGGGGTCAAATGGATTGGTACTCGTCGGTCCAAGGATTAAGCTGCCCTGACCTTCTGTCTCTGCTTTGTTAACCTTTGTTCTGTTTATAGGATATTGGGTAAGAAACTTGAAAAAGAGGTCATTCTTAGAGGAAATAGTATTGTTTGTGTTTACTATGAGCCAGGCACTATACTAACTTCCATCGTACAGAGAACAAAGGAAAGCTTTGTGAAGCTAAATAACTCCCCAAGATCATGTGGCTACTAAGCAGTGACCATGTGCTGGTAAATATTTAACAACCTGCTCTCCAGGGGGAGGTGCTAGGGAGAAGTCCTGATTGGTAGTGTTTGCCAATGACTATGGTGCAAAAACTTCCACCCTGGCTGGTTTCAAGTTACCAACATGACATCACTCACTACAGAGTTTGAGGGCATCAGTAAGTAAAATGGAGTAAAATTTAGGAAGTGATGAGTTTTGAGTACTTACTACCTTTGTTTTGAATATTATTTAATTAAGAGGGTGTATATGTTCATCCTTAACGATGTTTATGTTTGACAACCTGCATATAAAATTCCTAAAAGTGTGGCAAGTGGCTTTCCTGAGCCAGTCTGAGCTGCTGCATAGTTAAATGGCGGCACCAGGAATCAGATGTGCTCTTTGTGTCTCCTAATCACTCTGCTTTCTCAGCCCTGCTTATGGGGGAAGCCTGTCTCACTTGTTTTCCCAGCAGCAGCCTGTTGCACATCCATCCTGGATCTCAGATTTACTCCTTGGCCCTATCCTCAGCTCTGCTGACCCTTTCCCTGCCAAGTCTTGTCTGCGGCAGTGCCTGGGCTGGGTAGAGGCAAGCCGGAGGGACCAGACCTTTAAAGCTCTTGTGACAGGAAGCAGCGTGCCCCCTCTCACTACGCTTTTTTTTCCATTATATCTACTGAGATTGCTTTTATGTAATGAATTCAGGAGTGCCTATGCTGAGTCCTCCAGAGGTGAGAAACTACTTCAGGGTGAGAGGAAGGAGTTTTATTGGACTTTTATAGGTCTCAGTGTGAGTATTAGACAATTTGGGAGGTTTGGTAAAACCCAAGACCCCACAGGGTACTGCTTGGGCCGGGAACTGCTGGGTTTGTAGCTCCTGTGCCAGCCTGCCTCTTTGAGACACAGCAGAGGAAACAAATTCACACTGCAGAGATGTGGGACACTCAAGAGACCATGCAAAATATAAAATGGCCCCAACTGGTGGTGCCAGATCATGGTATGAATCAGAGGTGGAATCTGTGCAGCTTAATTGCACTATAGAAGATGAATTTTTATTACAGTGATTCTAAGCAAAAGAGATGATATGCTTTATTTGCAAGGCCTTACTGTAACTATGGAACGTTTGGAAAGGCTTCCATAGGCAAATCTGCAGAAAAGGCTTTAAAACAGTGGTTCTCAACCTTCCTAATGCAATGTATTTTCATTGTTAAAAAGGGGTTGCAACCCACAGGTTGAGAACCTCTGCTTTAAAAAAAAAAAAAAACAAAACTGCAAATGTATTCCAATGGACACTTCAGAATAAGGATGTCTTGGAGACTTCGTTTTGGCGATACAGAAACTTAGGACTGGAGTTGACAAGTAATTGATTCAGTCAGCAAATTAGGGGCAGATCCTGGACGCGGGTTTCCTGATTCCTGATCAGATACACCCTCTACTACAACTCTGTGGACCAGGAATCTAAATTTAATTCTTCTTTGATAGGCAGTTAAAGGCACAGTCCTTGTAGCTAAAGAAAAATGAACTCTGCTAGAGTAGACCCCGGAGGCCACAGGGGCCGATTTTTCTACTCCCCGGTGTGGCTTTGGTCAGGACTTGTTTCCCCTGAGTGAGTAAGACAACAGAAAAGTTAACATAGAACTTCCCAGAAGTTTCTTTAATGCAGCAAGATTTGTTTCATTTGGTTTGGAGTTTTGCAGGAAGTGATTAAAAGTTCCATGACCCTGCCTCAGGAGCATACACCATTGTACAGGTTTCTAGGAGTTGACAGGATGAGGACATGTTTGGGATTGCCTGACTCAGCAATTGTAGTAAGACTGGTTTGACTGCATTCTTTTGCCCCCTACCACCATCAAGGCAGAATGTCAGGGGAGGTTTTGGGAAGTGAGTTAAGCATGGAGCAAATTTTGGTTGTTCTTTGGCATCTCAGTTGCAATGCACGTAACAGAGTCTCAACCAGTCCTTCACCCGCGTCGTCAGGGCTGGGACAGAGGCCTTGAAATCCTTAGGTTACCTCAGACTTCCCAAATGAAACATTTCTGCCCAAACATGGGTTCCATTTTCCTTGTTCATGTGAGCAGCTGCTTGCACATCCCCATCTGAAGAGGTAGCATGGGACCCATGAAACAGAAGTCTTGTGCCATGCTTGTGTGTGTGTTTTAAATGAAGCAGGTTGTATTAACCTTCCTCCAGGAACACAGCGAGAAGGCTCCGTCAGCATTCTGTCATGCTGTAGTCTGCTTAGAGGATTGTGATTAATAGCAAATCATCCAACATTAAGCACTGACAGAAGTAAAAGAGTTAAATCTCCCCAAAATCATTACAGAGAGCAGGGTATGTATGCTGTTATGTCCTTGGATTCTGTCCCAGCTGCTTACAGAAGATAGGATCAGGATAGGACACAGCTAATCCCATTTGGATTTGTGAGACTATCCCAGATGTGACTATAAGCGGTGTTCCAGCTTTCAGGGAGAGGCACAGGCCCTTCGCCACCTCCCATAACCATGAAGGGAGCAGA
The DNA here is from genome assembly GCA_963574355.1 of Loris lydekkerianus. Taxonomy (NCBI): domain Eukaryota; kingdom Metazoa; phylum Chordata; class Mammalia; order Primates; family Lorisidae; genus Loris; species Loris lydekkerianus. Next base: position 12,011 of record CAUYPK010131431.1, on the reverse strand, counting down.
TGGATGAGAGATGAGAGAGAGCATGGGAGAGGTTCCTGAATGCACACGGGCCCACACCGACGAGGACCACTGTCCGGGGAGATCTTAGACTGCTCAGATTTGTGTCTGTCAGAAAGAAACAGAAGCTCAGTGTTGTAGGAGGTATGTTTCAAATGACGAGGGCTATGTAAGGAAATGCACAGTGTTCTCTGCAATGAAAAAAGACAGATGGGAGTTGAGAGTTGCTCCATATAGTCTTTGTAACCCAAAACACAGCAGGTCGTGGCCTGAGATGACTAGTGACAGTTGGTGCTCTCCTAACTAGGTAGCTGTGGTTCACTTCTCAGACTGAAGGCTGACACAGCGCCCAGGTGAGATGGGAAGGGACAGGTGTGTTTATACACCCAAGGTTGGACTTAGGATGTTGCTTAGCCCTCAGTTGGAGAAGTCTTTTCCTTCTGACACATCTCACATGGAGATTAGTTTCTAAAGAACTTGAGGAACAAAACCTAGGTATGGCAGAAATCTGGGGAGGAGATAATAAGGGACCCTCTTACCCTAGCAGGAGGCAAACTTGTTAGCCAAATGGTCGATCTCCTTGTCTTTCTTTAGGTTCTACCAGCTTTCTAAAAATTAACTGATGGTGAGCGTGCACACGCCTCTGTGTCTGTGTACTCGTGTGTACACACACAGGAGGACACAAATGTGATTCCTAAGTCCATAAGTGTGGTTGACGGACTAGGTTTACCTAAAAGACCCTTTAAGAGAAAGCTCTTGAAAGATGATTACAGAATTGAGACACCATCATTTAAAAGTGCCCGAGGCAAACTCCTTTGAAAATTGCAGCAGCGGAGGGACAGAGAAAGAACCAGGCAGCCCTTGATTGTTGCACTGTTCCCGCAGGACCCGTCCTCCCCCTCCCCCTCTGTTTCTCATCTGATAAGAGAGAGAGCAGCAGTAAGACTCCTCATCTATCTTATGAAAATCCGATTCGGAATGGCTGTGATCAAAACCGGCTGGCTGTCACCAGCAGTGGCCTTGCGCGGAGGGAACCGCTCAGAAGCGTTCCGTATGTGGGGGTGTCACGGGTGGCACCGATCAAAGGAGCATTTTTTTAATAAATATATATAAGGAAAAATACAAAACCTAAGGATTTAGAATAAAAGCAGTGTAGTTTGTCTTGTTTTTTTCAGTGTAACATGAAGAGGATGAAATAGAATCAGATGTGCCTGTTTTCTAACATACTTTTACTGGCGGCCGAGCAGCCACCCTCTGTCACATTAATGCCGTATCACTCATCTTGGGTCTTATTGAAGAGAACGGAGAGTTTCTCCACTTCCATTCCTTCTAGCCACTTCGTTCCTTCATCGCGTTGAAAGTCCTTTACCCCTCCTTGTCCTTAACACATCCCACAAGTAACAGCTGGAGCAGGCCAAAGCTCTGAGAGTGCTGTTAGAGGAGCACCGTTCTTCATTTCCTTCAACTGACAGTACCCAGTGGTATGACATTCCATAGAGGTCACCCTGGCAGGTGACTCTGGGGTCTTCTCAACACTGATTCACTTAGGCTCCTGGCCTGAGGATCCTTCCCGAGGGCACGGGTGCTGGTCCCTCCTTGTCCCTGCTGAGTGCTACCCTTGCATTGCCGCACAGCTCTCTCCTTCCATGAACCTTTGCACCGCCAGTTCTGCTTCTTATATACCCCTCTGTGAACTTGGCGGATGATAGGGTGGGTTCTGTCTGGGGTGTTGCACTCGTGGCTCCTTCAGAGCATGGGTAACACGACGAGGTCAGGCCTTCACATGCTGCAGAATACCAGGCACTGAGTCAACACTCTTAGCAAACCTCCTTGTCTACTGATGATCCAGCCAGAACGCAGAAACCCAAGTCAGTCCAAACCTCCCTCTCCAACCCATTGACAGCCAAGAGAGCTGTCATAGCTGGAGGGCTGTGAGGAACAACCAACAATTTTGATCTTCCTCCTCTGAAGATCTGTGATCTTTTTCCCCAGCAGTATTGGGAGAGATTCAGTTTGGCAGGAGCACGGAGGCATTTCAACATATGGGACACAGATGGAAAAAACTGCCCTGAACTGGCACCACAGAACAGGGCATCTTCCTGCATCCCCATTGCACGCCCCTCGGGGACCTGCCCGTGCCCAGCTCCTGATGAGATGCCCCACTCTGTCCTGGCGCCACACGTTGTGGTCACTGCCATTTTGCAGCTTCATAGCACAGCTGAGTGACGCCCATTTACGGACTCTTTTCTCTTCACCTGCCAGTAATGGGTCCAGCCTGGACCTGGCTCTAATCAGGTGCAGTCACAAGGGACAAGTCTTCATAAAGCCGACCTGCCGGAGACCGGAGATGTGTTGTGCCCCGTGTCTCCTGATTCGGGAGTGCAAGGGACTGCTCGGAGGCTCCTCTGAGACACCTCTCCCTTGTTCCTTCGGGTGTTTGAAGCCTGTTGCCTACTGCTTTCCCCTTTCCTTTTCCCTTTTAAAAAAATTCTCCATTTTTTCACTTAGAAAAAAAATTATTTATACGATTGAGATCCACTAATTAAAGCCATTTTCTGGTATTTGGTTACTGGAGCGTTTGATGTCTTTCTGACAAGACCATGAAATGCACAGGGTGTCCACAGGGACAGAATTTGCTGAACACGGCTCTTTGTAAATGAGGGGACATAGTGTCGCAGCAGCTCATGAATATGAAACGCCCATGATGCCACCTCAGTGGACTTGGGAACACAGATGAATCCTGTCATGTGCTAAATGAGACCAATTTCTTTCACTTAACTTCATCTTCAATCAGACCTTCTTCCATTTGCCTGTTTAAAATTCTCTATACGTGATGCAGAAGGTAACAGCATTCAGTAAAACAAAGTTTTGCAGCTGCAGAGAAAAATTATAATGATCTCTGGTTTTTAGTGGCCATCTCCTAAAAACATGGACATTGGTTTTTTTGCTTACAAGCTCTACTAATGCCCATTGACTTTGGGCACAGACTTGAGGGGGTCTGGACTGCTCTTATTGGGGTGTCCGTAAGCAGGATGTCCAGGTCCCTTTCATGATAATTGGCTGTTGAACTTAGCATGGTAGATGTGAGCCCCTAACAGCTTCTAATGCTCTGTAGTGGACAGGGTGCTATGTGGGAACAAAGTTGGGGAAGAGACCATGTGTAACTAAGGAGGGTGTTTGCCGCTGGGAGCTCAGTTAGTAGATGAAGGGAGGGTGCAGGTGTTGTCTCTAAGCACCCCGAGGAGCCTGTAAGGTCAGCAAACCACCTGTATCATTCACTCAGGCGTCAGGGTGAGAAACTGCTGGAAAAGAGACTTTATGTAGCTCTATACAAGCCTTTCTGGACATGACCAGGGAATTCTGTTCAGAAATCCCAATGAAGAAAATTAGCAGAGTAGAAACCTAAAAAAGGTCACAGATAAGCAACTCCCTGCCTAAAACATCTTTGCCAGGGAGGGACCCAGGGGCCAGATTGGGGTGTTGCCTCTGTTTTTTCCTTCCTGCCAGACTTAGATTTTTGCTTCAGGTAAAGCGCTGAGGGAGTGCTTGGGGTGTACTCATTACAAGCTGAGTCCACTCTAAGAAATCACTTTCTGTTCTAGTGTTACCCAGACAAGTGAACAGCAGGTGGATCTGAATGCAGAATATCACAGAACGCATCCCAGAGATTTGGGACTGGCTTCATTGGAAGAGGCAGGTCGGCTTTTTACTGTCAGGCCACGAGAGCAGAAAAGGATCCTTCTGGGACTTTGCTAGGTAATTCTCATGTCAGTGTGTGTGTATGTGATGATATTATCCACAGTGAATGTATTTCAGGGTAAATGGTTTCTCACATCTTCGAAACCAGTTGTTATTGATCTACTGGTATTCCTGTAGGTTTCCATTATTTATTTAGGCGCCACTTAGCCATTTCTGTGGTCTCTTCTGGTAACTGATTTGTTGGGTAGACCTGTGGGATGGCGGCAGACTGGTGTTCTGGTTTCCCATTTGGCAGTCTCTGTTTTTGAACTGGATTCCTACTGCTGTTGCTGGGTGTTAACAAGCTTCTACTGGGGGTGTGCAGAGAATGTGTGACCCCCTCTCAGGATGGAAGCTAGATGGTCCACCCAGGCTGAATGTGGATGACTCTTCTGAAACTGTCCCCATTCATCCACTGATTCTTACATATGCGCAGGCCTTTCCCTGCAGGACTTGCAACTCTCGAGTGAAGCAAATCCTTTGCTGTAATGTCATCAAATCCAGAAGTATCCAAGGATTGCTCTTGGTTGTTCTTGTGAAATGCATCCCACTTAGGCAACTTTAGGACTCAGTAGCACTTATCACTGGAACAATGTAGAGATCGACAGGGCTCCTCCATTTGTGTGACTTTCAGATCAAAGGGGCGTCTATTGATTCAGTTCCATTCAGTTGTCCTCTTTCGCCAATCCTAAAATAGAAGTGCCTGTTATGTGGTCTTTGCTCTCAGCTTGTTCACCATCTAGCGGGTAGACTTGGGGCAAATTTCATTTACTTTCCTTTCCTGCAAGGTGCCGAGTTCTACCCTGTGGCCATGAATAAAGTATTATGGAAGAACAGAGTAGAAAGCCCTTATTTCTGCCTATTGTATTCAGAGATGATTCACCAAGGAAAGGACTTACATTATCCTTCTTCTCCTGATTTATTATATTTGTAATGGATAGAGTCTCCCTTTGCAACGTTGCCGTGCTTAGTCCATCCTGGTTTTCCCTTAATGTGCCTCTAGAAGGAGTCTTGCATGGAGCGGGTACCCGGGATGTGCTTCCTGGCTGGTTTTCATGCAAGTCCTTCCCCACTGGGCACTGGACACCCTCTCCCGTCTCACCCCTTGCTATTCTCTCCTGGGCCCCATACTAACCACACTCTCCTGCCTTCAGCTTTTCCAGCCTTTGCACATGCTGTTCTCTGCTCCTCCAAGTCCTGCTTCTTCAGCTTCAGCTGCACTATGTGTATTTCAGAAACACCTTCCCTAGCTCCTCACCCCACCCCTCAAAAGTAAGTCTCCTCTGGACTGGATTAAATACATTGTGGGGCATCTGTTCAATAGAATACTAGAAGATCATTTAAAAGAATAAGTTCATGTTTTGATAAGGAAAGATAAAAGCAAGTTGTATAATATGTGTTCCATTTGCAAACATTTTTTAGAAGGACATGTGCTGTGGTATGTGTGTATTCTTTTTAGTCAACATATATAAGAAATTGTTAACAGTGATTACCTCTAGGGAGATAACTGGGTCTCATAGCAGGAAGGAAAACTTTTTATTTGAAACTTTTCTATAGCGTTTGAATTTATTACCACCTATAATGCTACTTTTATTTTAGAAAAATAAAACAATTAGGTCTCCCTGTTATTGTCTGTTATGGACTCCAGTTAGTTTCCTTCCTAGTGTATTTTAATGTATAGCAGTGCGTTTATTTGTGTTTATTATCCTCCACCAGCCTGATGCTCCATGGCGACAGGGCTGTGTCTGTTTGCGGTTGCTACTGACTTTGCCCAGCACAGCCCCTTTCACGTGGGTGTGCTCAGTCAGTATTCCTTGAGTGAATGAATGAATGGGCAAATGGTGTCTCCCCGCAGTGTGACTAGCGGGCACCACGGGTGCAGAGGGGCAGTTGAACCACTCGTGAGATAGCTAACACAGAGGCAGCGGCAAGCACACAGCACCGGGGGGCTCTTAGGACAAGTGGTCAGGTTTGGGACAGAGGGTCCTGGATGCTGTAAGTAAGAATGGCCCTACCTACCAGGGAACTGAGACAAGAGATGAGGTCACCAGCTCCCCCCATGACCCTGGGGAGATTGCAACTCTCTTACCTCACCTTTCTGTCTTCTGGGGCTGCCCAGCCACCTCTTTCTCCTTGTGCTGCGTCATAAGACATAGGGGTTGGGGGTAGAGTCTCTGGGCGCTCTAGTGGTGAGGGAGAGGGAGAGGACTTAGCTTACTTACAGTTACTGGAACCCAGAACAAAGGACATTGAGTTTCAGGCAAAGTAAAAGATATCCCAACTACGGGCAGTTGTCTCACCCCTCCACTATAGGAGGAGGCATCTTTGAAGGTATTTCACATAGGCTAAGAAAACCCTGGGGCTGAGGGGGTGGTATGGGACAGCCCAGGCCTTGCAGCTAAATTAGAGTGGGAAGCTGGGCTTGGTTCTTCCTGCTTTCCCCTCATGCCGGCTGCTTAATCTTGCTCTGCCTCAGCATTCTCTTCTGGAAAATGGTCGTCACCAGGCAGGAGTAAATGAGAAAGTGAAGATGGAGCCATATAGTTTCTCTATATGCACAATATTATAATATCTATTACATCAATAAGAATAGTTGTTGAATATTTATTATGTACTGAGCATAGTATGCTTATTATTTATTTTATAAAGATTATTGCATTTAGGCCAAGCAATTCATGCCTATAATCCTAGCACATTGGGATGCCAAGGCAGGAGGATCACTTGAGCTTGAAAACTTGGGACTGGCTTGAGCAACAGCAAGACCCCATCTATACTAAACACAGAAAAATTACCCAGGTGTAATGCGGGGCGTCAATAGTTCCAGCTACTCAGGAGACAGAGGCAGGAGGATCACTTGGGCCCAAGAGTTTGAGGCTGCTGTGAGCTACACAGATTCCACTGCAATCTACTTGGGACAACAGAGGAAGACTGTATCTCAAAAATACATCTATTATTGCATTTAATACTTAAAACAGCCATACGAGGTGGGCACAACTAGGACGTGGTGTGGCCGGGATTTAGAACTGACTGTCCTGCCTCCAGAACTGTTTTGGAGGAACTCTATACAGTCTATACTTTCCTAACCTCATGGCTATTGTTAATGTTCTTCTTAATATTAGCAGGAAAGAAGAAACGACCAAACACGTAAATGTAATTATTGGGGTTTTTTAAATAGCTTTCCAATAGTGCCAGCGTTGAGTCCTGTCTTCCTTTTGTTCTCTGTTAAAGTCATGTGCTGTGCGTGTCAGGCTGAGGCGGGCTGGTCGGCAGTCTCCACACACAGGTCGGGTCACTATCTCTGCCTGGGGCAGGGCAGGATCATTCCTTATAGGTAATTTTGTGAAGAAATAGATCTCTCAAGTCCGTTTTCTTTTTTCCATGTTTGCTTATGGCATATGTGAGAAAGACAACACAGGGAAGAAGGAAGGAACAAGGGAGAAAAAAATCATTCCCCAGGACGTATTATGTACACATAAGTACTTGTCTGCGATTATAAATCAGAAATTGTAAAATTGTGAAGTTCTTTGAAGTTTGCCCAAAACCTGTTCCATGGCCACCTGTTCCACTGGGGACGGGGACTTGGATGGCCTGCCTCTGTTGCTATGGTTCAAGCTGTCACTGCACCAGAATGTTCCAGCTTGCCTTGGCCTGGCTGTCATCGCTGGCTCTGTCCCACTCAGGCAGTTCACCAGGTTCTGCTGGGCACCAGGCTTCCAATTAGAGAGAAATCCCACTGTGTGGCCAGCCCCATCAGCACCACTCTGTGCGGCCCCTTTGCCAAGGCCCGAGCTGACCTCTGATCTGTCACAGATGGGCCAGTCCCACACTCTTTGTGCACATTTGGAGGAGGGGGGTGGGGACAAAGAGAGAAGTGCGTGGGGAGTGAGAGTAGACGTCGGGCAGAAGTGCAATTCCTCAGAGCTCCAAGAGGCTGGGCAGCGTTGACAGGCCCCAACTGCTGAAGTTGTGGAGGGAAAGGGGAGTTTGGGAAGACCCTGTCCTGAGCCCTAAACTCAGCATGGGGCATTTTCTTACCAACTTCTGAATATTCATCTCAGGCTGGACTGCACACTCGAGGAGAGCCAGGAGCAGCTAACTGGCTCACTCCAAAACTGTCACACTGTTGATGGCACACAGCACAACCAGCTTCCTCCCTGCCCCTCTGCAGGGCCTGTGAGGTCCCACCAGCCTGGACAACGGCACTGTCAGCAGCACACACAATGGGCTGTGTTAATGACTCAGAGCAAGAGGGGGGGGAAAGCTAAATTTCCATTAGCATAAGACATAGAATCCTAGAGAATTCCTTCTCTGATTCTCTAACAGGATAGAGAGAGAATCTAAGCTTTGAACAGTTCTTTCTAGATCTAGGACTTGCTGAATGTGGTTGGTTATTTTGAGGGTAGTGTATGTGTCTCTTCTTTATTTTCCCTATCAGCAATTTATTTTTTTTTTCCTTTTCATTCTTTTTATCGCTTTCCCTCTGCTGGCTCTTTCCATTTAATTTTCTGTGTGTCTCTCTCTCCCTTGCACATTCTCCTTTTCCAGATACAGCATCTGTTCCTCCACAGCCGGGAGTAATAATAAAGACACCAGGCTTGGAACTGATACATACTCTGACTTAGCTTGACTGGAGCAATTGCAAAGTCTAAAGAATAAATAGCCTGAAAGTGGCAAGTTCTTGCAATAATTTGATGCCTCTTTTAAATATAAAATTGAATTCAAATCCTAACACTCTGGGAGGCTGAGGCAGGTGGATTGCCTGAGCTAATGAGTTTGAAGCCAGCCTCAGACAGGGTGAGACCTCATCTCTAAAAATAGCCGGGCATTGTGGCGGGCACCTGTAGTCCCAGCTACTTGGGAGGCTGAAGCAAGAGAATCTCTTAAGCCCAAGAGTGTGAGGTTGCTGTGACCTGTGATGCCACGGTACTCTACCGAGGGAAACAAAATGAGACTCTATCTCAAAATTCAATCCATGGCAGCAGAAATGGAGGGTTTCTTAGTCTCTCTGCTCTGAGATTTTTCCTTCTCTCCGTGTTAGCAATGGGTTTGGGAATTACAAGACTATCTCACCCCACCTGGCCTCCCCCCTATCTCTCTTCCCCTCATTCATTCATGCTCTGATAGGTCAAAACAAAACCTCTCAACCAGTCAGTGATACTCACTTGGAGAAGGAAATGTTTCTTTTGGATGTTAGGTTGTCCACGTGAAAAGATGGACAACTTTTGGTAACTTAAGCAAGTTGCTGCAGCTGAGTGATGTGCTGGCTCTCAGTTTCTCTGTGTTCATGACTTTGTTAAACTGATGAAAGAGATGGCCTTGTGGCTCCTATAATCGTGTCTAGAGAGTTTAGAGAAGGAAAATGTCTGTGAGACTCCAAGAAAAGTGTGTTAGGATCAGCATCATTTGTTCTATTAGACCTGGCAAATGGAGACCCTTATTCCTGGTACAGTGTTGGCGGTCAGGTTACATCCTTAGTGAGAAATGCCCTGAAGAAGCAGGTCAGGGGCCCTGAGAGTTGCTCTGTGGAGCTAACACACAGAGATCAAGGTCAGGAGGAGGTGGCACTCACAGTCACATCCACTTTGGGAAACACTACATGTTCTAGGTTCCTCCGTCTATGAGCATGTGCGGCACCTCGTCAGTTCCCTTTCTTCCGTCTCAGGAGCCCTTCCTCGGGTGTTGTTTGGGGATCTGTTCTCATTTTTTTTTATATTCTCCTTGGAGACGCACTCTGGTGACTCTGCATGTATTAGAATCACCAAAGAAATTTTGGGGTAAAATACAAATGTCTGAGCCCCACCTAGAAGGTTCTACTTCAGGAGGTTCTGGGGTAAGGCCTGGGATTCAGAAATTGTTAAAACTCCACCTCTGATACTAATGTGCACCCTAATTAGCCCATGGCCCTAGACTGGGAGCCCTGGAGGCCAGACAGGGTGTCCGAGTGTCCATTCTGCCTCGGCTCCCAGCCCCGTGGCTGGTGTGTTGAAGGTGAGCACTAGACGGAGAAGCCATGAGCTCCCTATTTGTGCTGTGAACAGTTCGCCTCCTCTTGTCATTGCAGATATTCCTGTTATTCCAGATCTGGAAGAAGTACAGGAAGAAGACTTTGTTTTGCAGGTGGCAGCCCCTCCCAGGTAGGTTAAATTAGGTATGAATTTGGTAGAGAGGCAAAGAATATATGAATTAATATACTCCAAATAACACCCACAGTGAACCTTTGCTGCCCCTCAGTGTAGATCCAGACCTTTGTGGTGATGGGCTCCGTCCGAGGGATCCCATTTTGTTAGGACATTTTGTTCCCATCCTGGTCATCTCCAGCTGCACACAGGACTCTGGGGAGGGTCTGTCAGTGTGTCTTACAGTCTCCCTTCCTGCAGCATCCAGGTAAACCGGGTGATGACCTACCGTGACCTGGACAATGACCTCATGAAGTACTCAGCCTTCCAGACGCTGGTGAGTGGACAGCTTCTGCACAGGGCGGCAGGCTCCAGGCAGCATCTGGAAAGATTGCTCAGCTTCCCCAAAGCCATACAGCGGCTCCTCCACAGGTCTGAGGCTGCAACAAAACCTCTGCTGGGGGGATTATCCCCAGGCATCTCACAGCACCTCTGGACCCAGCATATTCCAGTGTTTCCCATTGCAAGGCTTCTGCTTGCTTCTGTGGCTCCCCACTTGGCACCCAAGGGCACCCTGCTGCCCTGGGTCCCTACAGACGTGCTGCTGTCAGCGGTGGCCCTTCCCCCACAGTGTGCCCGGCAAGGAGGGAGTTGTTTAAGTGATTCTCTTGCCTGAGCCTTAAGAGAATCGCTTAAGCCCAAGAGTTTGAGGTTGCTGTGAGCCGTGATGCCACGGCTCTCTACGGAAGGCCACAAAGTGAGACTCTGTCTCAAAAAATAATAAATAAACAAAATAAAAGCCTGACACCTTCAAAAAAAAAAAAGGAGGGAGTTTTTGCCTTCCCTTGTCCCTCCCTGGCATGTGCTGCACTCAAGTTTCTGCTCTCTTATTAAGGCGTTTCTGCAGATCTTATCTTGGGAAGTTCTAACACATACATACTAATCCTCCTCACCTTGCAAGAGATAGTTGCAGAAAGCCCTTGAGGTGCCCGGCCTGGCTCTTTTTGCATTCACAGGATGGCGAGATCGACCTGAAGCTCCTCACCAAAGTCCTTGCACCAGAGCCCGAAGTTCGAGAGGTACAGTAGCAGCTTGTCATTTCTGTCAAGCTGGATAGGTGGGAGAAGCTAGCTGCCACCAAGGGGAAAGGCTTTTGTCTTACCTAGCCATGCCCCGTTTGGCAGGATGACGTCAGCTGGGACTGGGACCACCTATACACTGAGGTGTCCTCGGAGCTCCTGGCCGAGTGGGACCTGCTGCAGACAGAGAATAAGGACCCTGTGGGGCAGCCCAGCAGCACCTGACCGGTAACCTCCACTCTGCTACAAGCCCAAAACAAAAGACACTTGGAAGCAGCTTAGGATTTTTATAGGGAGTATTTTATAGTAAAATATTACAGACCACCTTGGAGCATTCGATGGAAATAAATTGCTTTATTCACGGCCATCTCTTCCATTTATTCCCGGTCCTTCTTGAAAAGATTCAGCACAAGTGAAGGAGGGCAGCTTTTAAACAATCTGTTGAAGAGCATGAGGGAAAAAGTTAGATTCATGAGGAGGACCGGGTGCTCCCACTGGAAGCTGCTCGCTTCTGGGGAGGTAGCAAACAGCTGCCCACTGAGGTTGGGGCACAGAGCCTGGTCTGAGGCGGCACTGCCACCTACCTCCCCTGCTTCGAGGCAGCTGCACTGAGCGAGCAGGATGCAGAATAGGGCCATGCCCTCTGCACTCGTGGGGCTCTGGTGGCAGTTGGGACTGCGCTCCCTTTCTTCCTCTCCCTCCAGCCTTGGGCTCCCAAAGCTGCCAGCAGAAACATTCCTGGAGCCTTGTTTCTGGTTCTCATGGGCCAGGGCCAGCCCTGAGATTGCCACAGAAACTCTCCTAGGAGCCTGGTTCTCCCTCTCCCTGTCCTTATAGCCAACCCCCTTCAGTATCACCAGCGCTTCTTTCCTTCATGCGCTGAGTTTGGGAGCAGAGCCCCGCCTTTTTCCTAAACAGACTTCTTTTGTTTTTGTTTTTCTCTTTCTCCCCAAGACATAGCTGAGGACTGAGATCTCTCCCTGCCCTCCTCCCTCAGATGCTGTTTGTGTCAGACCCACACAGGCCAGCAGCAGCTAGGGCCCACTCCTCCCAGGCCAGCAGCAGCTAGGGCCCACTCCTC
>CAUYPK010131429.1:0-15483 GCA_963574355.1 Loris lydekkerianus | reverse complement strand
ATAATCCCTTAATTTTTTTTATAGACCCGATACAAATTTTTTAAATTTATTTTATTATATATAAATATTTTTTTTTTTTTTTTTTTTTTTTTTTTTTTTTGAGACAGAGTCTTAAGCTGTCACTCTGGGTAGAGTGCTGTGGCGTCACAGCTCACAGCAACCTCAAACTCTTGGGCTTAAGCAATTCTCTTGCCTCAGCCTTCCAAGTAGCTGGGACTATAGGCACCCACCACAATGCCCGGTTACTTTTGTTATTGTTGTTGTTGTTGCAATTTTCACTGTTTTAGCTGGCCCAGGCCAGGTTCGAACCTGCCAGCCTAGGTGTGTGTGGTCAACGCCCTACCCACTGAGCTATGGGCACCGCCCAGACACCTGGATTTTAATTTGGCTTGATACCCTACCATGACTACATCACACAACTATTATTCACTGGTATGCATTTGTTTCATCTAAGTTATTATTTCCCCGGTAAAGTCTAAAAGACAAGTGGTAGGTACAGGATAAAGTCAGAGAACAGAATTCAGTTCTGGATTCTTTTTTCCTTCTGCTTCAGTACTATCTTCTTGTAAGTGGTAATAGTTGTGGTAAATTGAGCAAAAATTAATCCCTCCACCTCTTTAGTATTTCTGCCTGCTTATTATAATCAGGGTGAGTTGTCTTCTGAAATCAACAGCTGAGAATTATGAGAATTCCTTTGTTTAGGTATTCTCTCTAGAAAAAATTTTTATACGTTTCAAGAAGGTTGTTCATTTCTTTATAAAGCGTTATGACTCATTTCTTATAAATTATCTTCCTTGTCCTTGGAATTTCATTATAGTCCTAATGGAACAAATGACTCTGTTTGTGCAGATCAGATCAGCAGGCACAGTCTGTCTCACACAGGGACAGCCTCGTGGGTGTGCAATCTGTGCAGTTACACAGGGATCCGAAATCAGAAGGGCCCTGCATTTGGTTTAATATTTTGCTATCTCTGTCTTGATAGTAATTTTTAAAAAAGAATATTTTCATTTTGCCACAGGCCTCAAAAACTGTGTAGCCAATCCTATCTCCAAACTTGGTCATTTCTGAAGCAACAATTCTTGGTGAAAATGGAGAGGTTTATTTAAAATTTGAAGTTCCCAATAAATTAAGCTTATGTTTCTGATTTAACCCAGAAGGCTCATAAACTCAGTCCATGACAAAGTGTACTTTGATCTAGAAACAGTTGTTATAAACTGAGCCAAAGTTCCTGCTGCCCAGGCTCCTAAGTGCAGTTTACACTGTTAAAGGAATCATCATCAGATGACAACAACAGCAATGGAAACCAGAAGACAATGGAATGACAACTTCAATGTGCTGTCAAAGTAGCTGCCAAATTAGAGTCTAATAAACTGCCATTGTTTTGAGTGAAGATCCTGAAGTTGAAGCAAAAGAATGGAAAAATTCAGACCATGCAAATGCCAATGATAACCTGATATAACTTTAATAATATCAAGCTTTAAACCAAAAAACCACTCCATAATGACAAAATATCCAGGTCCAATTCACCATGAAAGATACAATAATTCTAAATTTGCATGACAGGCCAGATGCAGTGGCGAATACCTGTAATCCCAGCACTCTGGGAGGCTGGGGCAGGTGGATTGCTTGAGCTCCGGAGTTCCAAACTGGCCTGAGCAAGACTGAGACTCCATCTCTACTAAAAACAGAAAAACTAGCTGGGTGTTGTGGCAGGTGCCTGTAGTCTCAGATACTCAGGAGGCTGAGGCCAGAGGATCTTTGAGCCCAGGAGTCTGAGGTTGCTGTGAGCTATGGCATCACAGCACTCTACCCAGGGCTACAGAGTGAGATTCTGTCTCAAAAAGAAATAAAAATTTTAAAAAAAATTGTGTGAACTTAATAACATGGCTCCAACAATTAAAAGGTAAAAACTGACAGCTATAAGTAGAATTAAACAAAATCGTAATCATCGGAGGTGATATTGACTTTTTTCAATATTGATGAAATAAACAGACTCAAATTATAAAGAAGACGTAAACAATATGATTAGCAAATCTGAACGGACATATGGATAACACAATACCCACAACTGCAGAAAACTCATTCATTTCAAGCACACAAAAATAATTTTCAAAAATCATAAATATATTAGGTCAAGTATCTGAAACCTCAGAGGGAGTAGAAGGGGTGGCCACAGATTTCCATGATCCCAGAAGCAGAAGAGGCTGCAAAAGAACTGACTTCAAGCCCTGCTGGGTTAGGCTGGTGGGAGCAGCAAGGTTTACTAGCCCTCATAAGCTGAATATATGCACATCTCTCTGAAAGGAAATGGATTTACTGCACAAACAAACATGCAAATGTGTATTTGTAATAGCTAAAGCTGAGGTACTCAGAATTCAAGAGGGGGACCAAAATAAGGGACAGCAGGAGCTGCTCCTAAAGTATACAGAGAAAATGTAATGGCAAATGTAAGATACTGGTTACCAGTGGGTGCTTAGCATTGCAGCCAGCCTTGGTAAAAACAGGCTGTTTTTACCAAGATTGTACGTTGAAACAATGTCTCAAACCAAGAAGGAAAAAAGTACTTAATGTTCTCATATAACATTTAATATGTGGATATAGTGGTTATTACACACTGCTGTCTCTTAGATAAATAGTTCTGAAGGCTAATAAAAGTTCACAGTATTTGGTGGACTGACCATGGGTCATTGTGGCTTAAACAGAACAGTAATTATCATTATTCTCATAGTTCAATGGTGCCTAGATTTTTCTGGATATTAGAATCACTGGGAGATCTTCTTAGAAATTCCAAGTGCCAGGCCAAGTGCTCACACCTGGAATTTCAGAACTTTGAAAGGCTGAGTAGGGAGGATTGCTTAAGGCCAAGAGTTCAAGACCAATCTGAGCAACACAGTGAGACCCCACCTCAACAAAAACTAGAAAAAAATTAGCTGCCAGCTATTGGGAGGCTAAGGCAAGAGGACCCTTTGAGCCAAGGTGTTTGAGGTTACCATGAGCTATGATCACACCACTGCACTCTAGCCAAAGCAAAAGGGTGAGCCCTTGTCTCCAAATAAATAAATAAATAAATAACATTAAACTTGAGTCTTTACTTTCTTTTTCTTCCTGCCCCCATTTTTGTTAAAAGCAACATTCCTTTAACAGCAAAATCTATGACATTTACATTTTATTTTTTAACCATAACCCTGACTTTTAGTCTATTTTATAAGCTATTGCAGCTAAATGAATTCAATAGTTCACATTTTGTCTTTTTGCCATAGTTTCTCTATTTATGTCTCAGTTGGCTGAAAGAAAATCCTCAAGTAGTTTATTCAAGAAGAACTCATGTGGGTTATATTCCCTGAATTCTTTTATATTCAGAATTATACTTCTATGCTTTTATGCTGGAAAAACAATTTAACTGGACATAAAATTCTTGAGTCACACTTTCTTTGGACTTTGCAGTTCTCTGAGGACTTTGAGATTCTTGAGGACATTATTTTACTGACTTCTAATCAGGGCTGTAGAAAAATCTGAGATGCAATTACTGTGTCTTGAACTTTTGCCAAACAAACCAAGGTTCTCTTTCTTTACTTTTGACACTGAAAACTTTTTGCTTTGAAATTTTTTTTATGTTGGTTGGTTCATAATAGAGTCAAGTATCCCTTTATCTGGATAAATCATTTTTCTTGATTTATAACTTTAAATACTTAAGATGGTCCTTTTTTTCAGGGGAGGAAACATTCATATTTATGAATAGCGTGCCAATTATACGAATGTTGGATTTTCTTCTTTTTTTTTTTTATTTTTGAAACATTGTTTATTTTATTTGAAAATTTTTTATTTTATTCTTTCACCTAAGGCAGAGTTCCATGGTGTCATGATAGCTCACAGCAACCTCAAACTCTTGTGCTTAAGTGATCCTCCTCCTCAACCTCTAAAGAAGCAGCTGGGACCTATCATGATGCTTGGCTAGTTTTTCTATTTTTAGTAGGGATGGGGTCTTACTCTTGCACAGGTTGGTCTCAAACTCCTGACCAACTTCTTAGACCAACAAGTTGCAGGAAGTTTGTGTGAAAAAAAGATCAATGGTATCACAGCAATGAAAAAGCAAGTATCCAAAGTACTCAATACTAATATAAAACCAGTAGATGAATAAATATATGCCCACACAAGAGAAAAGCATAATTAAACACAAGTGGGAGGATGGAAAAGGAGGAGGGAGGAGAGGGGAGGATTGGGGTGCTCTCACCTAATAGGTACCTAAATTCAGGCCCTTCTTACATTTTTTTCTCTACTCAAAATCAGGAAAATAGACTCCTATGTTATATGCCAAAATTTACTGTTTCACATTGCACATTTAGATACACAATCTACCTGAAATTGGATCATCAAAGTCAAAAAGAGGAGCTCATAAAGAAAAACTTTGAATACCTAACAAATAAGATAAAATTCCACGAGTCTAATTAAGAAAATATGAGAACATATAAACAAACAATATCACAAATAAAAACAGAAGGTATAAATGAAGGTAAGATAAAGATTACAATGGCAAGGAGGTATTATAATTATTCTTTGGCAATAATATTTAAACATTTTATGAAACTTTTTCTAGAAAAAGTGTTGTTTAAAAAGCCAAACAAGTTTGAAATTGAGGCCACACTTTACTTTTTTTTTGTTTTTTTTTTTTGAGACAGAGTTTCACTCTGTCGTTCTTGGTAGGGGGCCACAGTGTCACAGCTCACAGCAACCTCATACTCTTGGGCTCCAGCAATTCTCTTGCCTCAGCTTCCTGAGTAACTGGGACTACAGGTGCCATCCACAATGCCTGGCTATTTGTAGAGATGGGGCCTTGCTCTTCCTCAGGCTGTTCTCGAACCTGTGAGCTCAGGCAGTCCACCTGCTTTGGGTTCCCAGAGTGCTAGGATTACAAGCATGAGCCACTGTGCCCGGCCCTGAAGACACACTCAAGAAAGAAAAATCTTCTTAGAAAGAAAATACAATCTTGGATGGTTTTACAGATTAATTCTACTAAATTTTCCCAATTTTATACAATTTCTTTCACATGTATATTAAAAAAAGCCTTATCCTACAAGAATAACACAACTTTGACTTGAAAATCAGGCCAAGGAATTATTAGGAAAAAAAGTAAAGGCCTATTTCACTCATGAGTATGTATGTAAAATGCTAAACAAAATATTAGGAAACAAAATTGATAGTATCTCTAAAAAGTAAATATTCTACAACCAAGTAAACAAGAATAGTGCAATAGAAAATGTACACTGGGTGCCCGTAGCACAGTGGTTACGTCCTCAGCCACATACACCGAGGCTAGTGGGTTTTAACCCAGCCTGGGCCAGCTAAACAACGACAACTGCAACAAAAAATAGCCTGGCATTGTGGTAGGCGCCTGTAGTCCCAGCTACTTGGGAGACTGAGGCAAGAGAATCACTTAAGCCCAAGAGTTTGAGGTTGCTATGAGCT
Organism: Loris lydekkerianus; assembly: GCA_963574355.1. Taxonomy (NCBI): domain Eukaryota; kingdom Metazoa; phylum Chordata; class Mammalia; order Primates; family Lorisidae; genus Loris; species Loris lydekkerianus. The sequence goes on along the minus strand of CAUYPK010131429.1, from coordinate 10,020 downwards.
GTGACGCCACAGCACTCTATCCAGTATGATGTAGTGAAACTCTACCTCAAAAAAAAAAAAAAAAAGAAAGAAAAAAGAAAATGTAGGCTCCGTAAGTGGCTCATGCCTGTAATCCTGGCACTTTGGGAGGCCAAGGCAGGAGGATCCCTTGAGCCTAGGGGTTTGAGTCCAACCTGGGCAACACAAAGAGACCCTGTCTCTACAAAAATATTAAAAAATTAGCTGGGCGTTGTGGCATACACCTGTAGTTCTAGCTACACAAAAGGCTGAGGCGGGAAGATAACTTGAGTCCAGGAGTTGCAGGTTGTATGAGCTGTGATCACATCACTGTATTCGAGCTTGGGTGAAAGAGCAAGAAATCTCAGCTCTTTATGAAAAAAGAAAGAAAGAAAATCTATATATGTAATTCATCACATTAACAGGTTCAATTAGAAATGCTACATGACCTTATTAAGAATGTAAAACAAAGATTTTATACAATTCAATAGCAATTCATAATTTTTTAAAAATTCAATAATTAGGCCAGGTACAGTGGTTCATGCCTGTAATCTTAGCACTCTGGGAGGCTGAGGTGGGCTGATTGCTTAGCTCAGGAGTTTAAGACCAACCTGAGCAAATGCAAGATCTGTCTCTAAACTAATAGCCAGGTTTTGTGGCGAGCACTATAGTCCCAGCTACTTGAGAGGCTGAGGTAATAGAATCACTTGAGCCACCCAAGAGTTTAAGGTTGCTGTGAGCTACAATGCCACAGCAGTCAACCCCAGGGCGACAGATTGAGAGACTGTTTCCAAAAAAAAAGAAGATTAAATAATTATAGTAACAATAAATGAAAACTTCTTTAACTCGTTTAAGTGTATCATATTAGAAAATCTAAAAGAACATCATTCTAAATGGGAAACTATTAGAAGCATTCCCTTTCAAAACAGGAATAAGATGAAGATTCCTCTATCATCTTTTCTATTCAGTCTTAGGCTGGAGGTCCCAACCAGCGTGAAGGCATAAGGATTGGCAAGGAAGAAACAACACTGTGAGTATTTGTGATTGATGTGATTTTTTATATAGAAAACTTCAAATAATCTGCACATTAACAAGATATATGACGTAAGACAAAAGTCAGTTGCATCTTTATGTATTAGCAGCAAGCAACTGGAAAATAAAGAGAAGAAACAATAACATCACAGAATATCGAGTGTCTAAGAATAAATCCAACAAAGGCTAGCCAGGACCTTTCCAAAGGGAAATAATAAAACTTTAAAAAAGAAATATGAAAAAAGTCTAGAATAAAAGGAGAGATGTGTCTGTGTTCATAAATAGACTTATTACAAATATAGCAATTCTCCCCAAATTGATCTAAATGTCCAAGGTAATTCCAATTGAAATTCATATAGGAGTTTTCATGGAACATGGTAAGATTACTTTAAAATTTATATTGAATAGTTACAACATTTCTAAATAAGAAGTTTAGGGAGAGAGGAATTGTCTTACCAGCTATCAGTATTTATTATGGAGCTTTATATAGTTAATAAGATGGCCTGGGATTGATGCAGAAATAAGTAAATTGACCTATGAAATAGAATGAAAATCTTAGAAACAGACCTATATATAAAAGTTTGATGTACTTGAAAAATGGCACGTCAGATGAGTGTGGAAAGGAGCAACAGATTCAGTAATGTAGTGGGCAGAAACTGGATCCCTATTTCATACCGTATCAAAAAAGGTACCATATTATGCCGTGTGTAATATACACTTTTGGTCCAAAGTTTTAAGGAAAAATAATGACATACATTATACATGGGTGGTATGGCTTGGCAGCAGGGGGACATAGAGGGCCTCCTGGGGTGCCACACCTTCCCACCTGGACCCACCAGGCAATCTGAAAGGACCTGGGATCCAGTGGGGGTGGAGGGTGGGCTGGAGCACAGTCCAAGGAGCACCACACTCAAGGGAGGGAGTGGTGGCAGGGCAGGCAAGGGGGGCCATGCAGAGGTGACTGGAAGCCTTGTACAGGCTTCAGGAACCTACCTGGCTGCCCCTGAGTGGCATCAGAAGTTCCTGTCCTGCTGGTCATACTCTTGGCCAATTTGGTGGTGACCTCCGCTGTGGCAAGGAGGGAAGACCTCCAAGGAGAGAGGGAAGGGGCAGGCTTCACAGAGAAGGGGCTATGGAGGGTAGTGTGATAAGCTCCAATTACCAGGACAGCATTAACCTCCCCAGACGTGTGTCTTTAGCTGAGAGACCACCACTTTCTGGAGGGGCATTTTCCTGAAAGTTTGGGCCAAAAATGTGGGCGCACATTATACATGGCAGAATAGGTTATTTCATTTGATTTCATGATTTTATTGTCAAAAAGAAAACTTTAAAACTCTTAGGTAAGAGTGTAATTCCTTCCTTTAAAAATAAACTCTTAGAAAGGAATATTTCTTAGACTATATTAAAAGAAAGTCTTACAATATCTTGTAAGGTGGAGGAAGGAAAGTGGAACATAGGGGTCTTTTAGGGTTGCAAAACTGTTCTGGATGATATTGTAAGGTAATTGTTCGCCATCTTGATTGACCAGAGAAATGCAAATACAGGTTACAGAGAGATACCTTTTTATACCCATTTAAAGGGCATTAATGTAGGAAGTCAGCACTAAGTGCTGGGAAGGCTGTGGATCCATTGCTCACAGAAATGCAAATTGGAAAATTGTTTCTTATCAATCAAAGTTGAATATTCATATACCATAGGATGCAATGGGTACTCTTAGGTACCCATTAAGAGAAACTCTTGCTAATGTACAAGAGGTACCTGGTACAAGAACACTTTTCACAAAAGCAAAAACTTGGGAACAACCCATACGCCCATTTATAGGGGAGAAGATAAATAATTAGTGGTATAGTTCATCAGAAAATATTGAACAACTGTAAAAATAAATAAATTACACTGACAGAAACAATATGGATTTATCCTGACAATAGTTGAAAAAAGATAAGATCTACACTACTACATAGGAGAATCTCTTTATAAAGATGGAAACAATAATTTCAAAATGAATTTCCCAGCCATGACAAGACATGAAGGAAACTTAAATGCATATTTGCTAAATGAAAGAAGCAAATCTAAAAATCATATCGTATGATTCCAACTATATGACATTCTGGAAATGGCGAAACTACGGACACAGTAAAAAGACCCGTGATTGTCAGTGTTGGGGGGATGGAGGAAGGAAGGAAGGTGAAGCATAGGAGATTTTTAGGGTTGCAAAACTATTCTGGATGATGTTGTAATGGATGCATATGATCACGCATTTGTCAAAGCCCATAAAAGGTATGACAAAAAGAGTGAGCACTACTGTAAATATAAACTTTAGTTAATGATACTGATATTGGATTATCATTTACAGCAAATATACCATATTAACTCAAGATGATAACAAAAGGGGAAACTGGAGGGGGGGAAAGGAGAAGGAAGTAAGGTTATTATGGGAAACTCTGTTCTTTCCATTCTGGAAACCTAAAACTACTTTTAAATATTCCATTAATTAAAAAAATTTAAATACACTCTCAGACAATGTAGATAGATGCAATAAAACTACATAAAAACAAAGTTAAGACCTGATTAGCGATAACACTATAGCTAATTAAAAGTCTTCACCAATGGCTTATTTTAATATTTTATGTATCTGTTTTATTGATTTACAATTTATTAGTTCATAGAATATGAAAGTAATACTGGAACTATTTTCAAGAAAACTTTTGGCCAGGTGCAATGGGTCACCTTCATCCTAGCATTCCTTGAGGCCAAGGCAGGTGGATTGCTTCAGCTCATGAGTTTTAGACCACTACCTGAGCAAGAGCCAGACTCTGTCACTACTAAAAATAGAAAAACTAGCCTGGGCGTGGTGGCAGATGCCTGTAGTCCCAGTTGCTTGGGAGGCTGAGAGAAGAGGATTACTCAAGCCTAAGAGTTTGAGGTTGCTATGAGCCATGACACCAGGGCACTTTACCCTGGGCAACATAGTAAGACTTTGTCTCAAAACAAAAATAAAAACAAAACTTTCTTCTTTTAGAAAATTCCCATGAACTTGTCAAATAGCTAACATGTTAACATCAAGTAAGTTAATTAGCTATCTAAGATACAGCCTCTTCTAGGAGGTTATATTTCTGTCTTTGAATTTAATCTGCTTTTTAGTAGAATAGAATGTACAATTCTATATTGTGAGAGAAAGGAAAAATGAAAAAATGGAAAAAATTGTCTAGGAGACAATGTATGAAAAGCCGAATGCTACATAGAAATGACATTGTCCAAGCTGAATCTCATGTGTGTGTGCAATTACTTTTTCTTAGAAGGAAAATCCAGCTAATAAAAAACTATTCTGATCAATAAAAAATAAACCATGGAGAATTCAACCCCCAAAGTACTGATGATTGCTTAAAAGTAAACAGATAAGGGCAGTGCCTATGACTCAGTGGGTAGGGCACTGGCCCCATATACCAAGGGTGCAGGTTCAAACCCAGCCCCAGCCAAACTGCAACAAAAAAATAGCCTGGAGTTGTGGTGGGTGCCTGTAGTCCCAGCTACTCGGGAGGCTGAGGCAAGAGAATTGCCTAAGCAGAACAGCTGGAGGTTACTGTGAGCTGTGACGCTACAGCACTCTACCAAGGGTGACAAAGTGAGACTCTGTCTCTAACAAAAAAAAAAAAAAAAGTGAACAGATAAGCATGAAATGACCAAGTGGGTAGTATAAATTGCATTTCAGGTTACTACTCTGAGTGAATGCTGTTACATGGAGCTTATCAAAGAAGTAATTGAAGCAAGAGCATTTTAAAGTTCAAAGGTTTTGTGTGATACATTAATCATATGTTTGTACATACACACTTTACTCTTAAAGCAACATCAGCATATTTTGTCTTTGTGCTCAACTCCTTAGAATTTCTTAATAAGGTCAAACTCCTTAGCATAATTTCGTGTCTCTTTCAGCAAGGTCAGCATCATTCTGTCTCTGAGCCCACATGTACCCTTCTGTTCTGCATTCTCTAGTTCTCCAAAGCCATCAGACTCTCCCCCAGCTCCCTGATTTTACACATGCTGTTCTTCTACGCCCAGTTTCATTCCTCCTGTCATTCTTCTGTAATATCTCTTAAGCATCTGCTCTTTTAGGAATGCTTTCTGGACTCCCACAGACTGAGTCAAATGTCCTCCCGTGAGCTTTATCTCTGTGATGATAACTTAGTAAATCGTGCCCAACTTCCTCTTCACACAAGAGTAACACTGGGGCCGGAAGCTGCGGTGGCTGCCTCTAGAGTCAGCAGCTTCCTGACCAGAGCTGGAGCATTGGCTGCAGAACCTGTCAGAGAAGGACATGCTCCATCCCACAGGAAGGCTGGTCTGAGACCAAGGTGAACACTCTAAACGGAGGGTTAGAAACAGAAGAGGGAAGGAGCTGTCCATGAGTACAGGAGGCAAACCTGGGAAGACCGCAGAGGCAGAGGCAGAGGTTAGGGCGAGATGCAAAGAGCTGTTAGAACACAGAATAGTGCGGTATTGTTGGGTTTCACTTTCACCATTCTCTGCCTTCATCCCAGTAGCTTAAGGATTGAGCCCAATTAACCTTTACTTAAAGACCTTTTTAAAAAACATCTCACGAAGGAAACTTTTCTCATATCTTCCCTCATCCCCACTGAAAAGGAATCTCTGTTCACAAACCCTTGTGGCACGTTTTTTGTTGTCTCTCAGTCTCTTTCAGGGTTCTACCTGTATTCTATGGGTTTCAGTGTGCCCTATTTTTTTGAGTCCACCCTAGGAGAAAGATCACTGTCTGAATCATCTTTGAGGATCCCACAAGGCTTCCTGCCTGGAAGTGCCACAGATTTATTTTACGTGGAAAAACAATGAATCTTTAGGTGGCTTCTATTCTAACCCCCATTCTGATTTGCTTTCTTCTTACATAATGGGTGTACTGTCCTAGAAAGAAAAAACAAGCTGATGTAGAATCTGAGAGTCTAGTTCAATGTACTTAAGGAAAAAAATAAAGGAAATATATAATCATCTACTAATGTTACATTAAAAACTAATGAACCAATGTGCAAGATAGGTTTTTGTTTCAAACTAGCTATCATGCATGGTTTCTAGGTACTATTTTACTTTAGCTATGTACCTTTGATTTGTGTTTGTTTTGGAACTGAAATTAGAAATCTATGTACCACCATTTCCCAACAAAGTACCTGGCTGCTGAATGCATGTTTGCTGAATAAATGAATTTTTCTGGAAAAAAAAAGAATAAAAGAGAAATCTAAATACCACTTATACTCTGATTCTCTGATTGAAGTGTGACTCATTATAACTAAGAACTAATGGTTAAAAAGCAAAACAAAGCATCTAAGTGTTTTTTGTTTGTTTCTGATAGGGCTTCACTATGTTGCCCAGGCTGGTCTTGAACTCCTGGGCTCGAGTGCTTTTCCTGCCTTGGCCTCCTGAGTAGCTGGGATTACAGGTGCATACCACCATGGCCAGCTTCAGAGTGTGACATATGTGTATGTGTATTCATATACCTATAACTATCTATTTATGTTTATTTTAGAATTAACAAAGAGTAAGGAGAATTTATTGAAATAGTTATCTGAAAGTCTAGTATCAAGCTGTCTAAAACCATAACTAACAACTATACGTTGCTATTGAGTACTTGAAACATGGCTATTTGAAATTGAGATGTGTGTAAGTGTAAAAGACACATAGTGAATTTTGACATCTTCGTCTAAATAATGTAAATTGATCATTAATATATTTTTATGTTGATTGTGCGTTAAAAATGATAATATTTTTATATATTGGGTTAAATAAAATATAGTATTATAATTAATTTTGCATGTTTCTTTTCACCTTTTTTGGTAGCTACCAGAATATTTAAAATTACATATGTGGTTTGCATTATATTTCTGTAGGATAGCCTTGGCCTACTATATGCTATAACTTAGGTACTTTTACTATATAAATATAGCAAGAAAGTGGTGGGAAAAAATTCCACATTAATAATATAAGTAAATTCTTGTGCTGCAAACAATGAGATTTTACACAAACTATTTCATTTAGTTCTCCCCAAACCTTATTACATAGCTATTATTTCTATTTTAAGATAAGTAACCTGAGAGATTAAGAAATTTGCTCACAAGCCAAAGATCAGACAATCAGCAAAACGAACCCATACCCACCTGACTCTAGATTCATTCTCTTTTGACTAGGGAACACTGCATTTCAACTGTTTGTCTTTTCCAGAGACTGGCACCATATGCCACCAGAGATTCTAATACTACCCATGATTGTGAGGACTTACCATCCTGTTACTTCAAATAAAGTCACATTTGCTTTTTTATCCAAATGAAAATGACACATAATTCCCCATATGCCTGATAATCAGGAATTCCAATCTTTTTTCATGGTTTCCCTCTTCCATTTAATCATAAACATGTGTCCCAGTCTTGTTTACTAATGCCTGAGAATTGAAGCATTTATCTCTGTGGTCTGACAATAGACTGAAAATTCAGATACATTCTTGAGGCTAAAGAGGCCACCTCTCAGCTGGTCTAGGGAGCAGTTGCTTCAGTGACAGTGGCTATGTCAGGATTCTATTGCTGTGTGATAAATTACAGGCAGTCCCAGAGTTACAAACATCTGAATGATATACAACTTGTATTTACGAATAGAGGTTATTATAGGTAAGAGGTAAATGTACCTGTTCCAACTTATGTACTAATTTAACTTAAAAAAAAAAAAACCTACAGAACTTGTCTTGCTCATAGGGGACAAGCTTGTAGTACAAACTTAGGGGCCTGAAACAATGCCCATTATTAGTTCGAATTCTCTGCCCATTATTAGTTCAAATTCAGCGTGGTGTGGTGATACTCTGTTCACAGTATCACAGGCTGAAATCAAGGTATCTGCAAGTCTGAGTTCTTATCTGTAGGCTCTGGGGGGAAAATCTGCTCCCACACTCTTTCTTTTGTTGGCAGAATTCAGTTCTTTATTAGGAGTGAGATGTCTTTTTCCTTCCTGGCTGTCAGCCAAGGGCCACTCTTGCCCTCCCCCAATCTTCTACCCAGCACTGCCATATCAAATATTTTTCATGCTTTGAATCTGACTTCTCTGCCACTAGCCAGAGAAAACTCTCCACTTTTAAAGGCTCTTGCAAGTAGACCAGGCCCACTCAGATAATCTACCTGTACTATGATCAACTATGACACATAACATAATCACGGGAATGATAGCTCTTCCTACTCATAAATTCTGGGGATTAGGGCACAGAATATTGGTAGCAGGGTACGTTTTTAGAAATCTTCCCGCCTGAGTCCTGGGGATCATGCAGCATACATACCCCACCACGGTGACAGTGGCAAGGAGCAAAGTGCCAGAATCCTTCCAGCTACTTAACTCAGCTAGTTGTGGGGACAAAAACCAAAGGCGAATCATCATGAGGCAGTAACACTTGCTGGGGGAAGAGCGTGGATGGGCTGTGAAAGACAGTAGTGTGCCACCTTCCTTTTCGTACAACTTTACTTCTAACCTTTACTTGTTGTGAAAGCAACATGTAGATCTCTGTGCTAGGAAAAAGTGGCAACATTTCCATCTCGCTTGTTTTAAGAGTAAGTTGCTCCCCTCTTGCTGGATCCCTGGTGAACACAGAGATGGAGTTCCACTGGTTCCTGCTGAGTGACTCCCTAACATACTAGTGGAGCTAGCTGTGATAGCTCCTCTGGGGTCAGGAGCTTCCCCAAGGTACCTTTTCCTCTGACGCAGGCCGGGTGCCCAGTCTGAATTGCCAGGGGAGAACTCCACTCCCTCTTCTTACCTGCATATTGGACTTCATCTTTCTCCACTCTTGTCTGCCAACCCTACCATCGTCTGCTCACCATACATTGTGGTTCTTGTTCTCCCTGGGAACACACCTTTAAGGTGCCAATTTCTGAAGCTTCGTGCTTCCTGAAAGTGCCACATCCCCTTTCTCTTTCCTGCCGTTACTGTTTTCTTTTAGCTGACTCATATTTTTAACTTTAACCAATACCTAAAGGAAACGTTTTTTGCTATCATATGTGGAAAATCTGTATTATTTGCCACATATAAATATAACTGTTAAACAAACAAAAAAGAAAAAGAATAAGAAATTCTTAGTCACTTGTGGTCTCTAACCTGACAGCAGAGTAATTCTGAAAAGGCTCCATTATTCTTCTCTGGTTGTCCCCAGAGGCATTTTTATTATACAATAATTCCTAAATTATTTTGGAGCTGTAAGGCTACAATGCAATTAGCCCCCAGGCTATGTGATAAAGCTAGACAAGGCTTGTGTACCCTAGTCTACTTCTCTCTATCCTTGCCCCTCAACCCCTAATTAAGTGTATTACCTAAAATTATCTCCCAGGCCACCAGAGGTGTGCAATCCATAATTTAGGAAACACTGATCTAACTTCTTCTCAGAGACGCACTTGAATTCCTTTTCCTCCGAGAAACCTTTTCTGACCAATAGAGACCTCGGTGATCCCCTCAACTGCATTCATAAGGCTACTGTGTCTAATTATTCAAATGTTGGTGTGTAACATTTCATTATGGACAAAGACGGTACTTTATACTAAGTTTTCCCACAGCATTTAGTATGCTACCTGGCAAACAGCAGGCATTCAATGAATATTTGTGGTTTGATGAGGAGCAAGTTTATCCCTGGGTAAAAGCGTAAAGCTAAGTTTGTCTTAGGTTCCCTTCTTACCTTTAGCTGATTCAGTTACAGAAAGTGCCATCGACATGAATCTCTGCTGAAGTGGCCATTTTCTCCTTTCTCAATAAATTCCATGTTTCTCAGTCTCTCCAAATCACAAGTCATGTGCCACAAGTTTCATTATCTTTTTTTTTTTTTAATTTATTATTTTTTTTTATTATAGATAAAAATATGCACCATAGATGTGGCCCAACCCATCACCCTCCCTCCACCCAAACCTCCCCCCTCCCTTCCCCTTCCTTGGTCCTTTCCTCATAGTCTTGTGGTATAGTTGGGTTATA
>CAUYPK010131424.1:0-15086 GCA_963574355.1 Loris lydekkerianus | reverse complement strand
TCTCAGAGCTGGACAGATCCTCTAAACAGAAGTTTAACAAAGATGTTAGAGATTTAAATGAGACCCTAGAACAACTGTGCTTGATAGATGTGTATAGAACACTCCATCCCAAAGATAAAGAATATACATTCTTCTCATTGTTCCATGGAACTTTCTCCAAAATTGATTATATCCCAGGACACAAAACAAACCTCAACAGAATAAAAAAAATTGCAATTCTACCTTGCATCTTCTCAGATCACAAGGCACTAAAAGTGGAACTCAACTCCAACAAAAATGTTCAACCTCACACAAAGGCATGGAAACAACCTTATGCTGAATGACAGTTGGGTGCAGGAAGAAATAAAAAATGAAATCATTAACTTCCTTGACTATAACAACAATGAAGACATAAGTCACCAAAACATATGTGATATAGCAAAAGCAGTCCTGAGAAGAAAATTTATCTCTTTAGAAGCCCACATTTGAAAAACAGAAAGAGAGCACATCAGCAAACTCACAAGCCATCTGATGGAATTGTAAAAAGAATAACAATCTAAGCCTAAACCCAACAGAAGAAAAGAAACATCCAAAATTAAATTCGAGATTAATGAAATTGAAAACAAAAGAATCATTCAGAAAATTAATGAAACAAGGAGTTGTTTTTTTGAAAAAAATGAATAAAATAGATATACCTTTGGCTAGACTAACTAGAAATAAAAAACTAAAATCTCTGGTAACCTGAATCAGAAATGACTGAGGGATTGATCCCTGTGAATCGAATAGTGACTAATTCTCACATAAATAGGATTTAATTTTGACCAAAGTACATTATTTAAACATTAATTTTTAATTCAGCTTGTTAATATGTTGTTTAGGATATTTCATCCTCATTTATAAGTGACATATGTTTGTAATTTGTCCTTTATAATAATATCTTTTCTGCAATTTTAATATCAGGTGTACCCAGATCAAGTAGAATGATATTGAAGCATTTCTTATTTTTCTATTATCTATAAGATTTGGCATGATGTGTTTTTTGAAATTATCTGTTATTTTTATTTATAAATATTAGTTGTCTATTTTTTGAGACTTAAAAAAAATAAAAAGAAGAAGTTAACTGATGTCCATACCGAACCTCAGAGTCAAAGCATCCTATAATAGACATCCTATAATTTGACAATGTGAATGTTACTTTCTTTGCATTATTATTATTATTATTATTGCTACTTTCTTTGCATTATTATTATTATTATTGCTTAATGTTTCGATGTAGCAATTGTCTGATTCCTTTTCTGAATGTATTTATATTCATTCATTCTTTATGAGGTTTTTGTTTCTAGTCCTTATTTTAAACATTGTTATTGTTATTAAAATTTAAGCCTTTTTAATTTTGTGAAGGCAAAAAAATGGAAACCTAATAAACACATGTATATGTAAAAACAAGAAAAAGATCATGTTCGTATTGTTATTATATTTATATTTAAATATATAATTATAGTGTGTTAATTTATGATTTTATATCTTTATAATTTTATACCTTATAGTTTTTGGTTTTCTACCTTTTCTCCCAAATACTTTTATATTGAAACTCTTGGCTCCTAATTAAATGGACATAATGATTTATTTGATTTATCCTGTGCCATATACTTATAGTAATTGTAAAATAATGATATGAGTGTTATAATCGATAAATAATGACACCAAATGCAGATTGTGATTTCTTTATGGTGATTTCCATCTTCAGGATACACTTCTCTAGTGTAAAAAGTAAAAAGTACTCCATTTGAAAGGATGTGAAAACATTCTTCTCTGTGTGCTTTTGTGAACAACTTGATAAACTGTTAAATTTTTTTGTCTCAAAAAATGTTAGGGGACAAAAATAACTATACATGTATTTTTGAGTCCATAAAGCATAAAGCCTTTATAGCATTAGAAGATGAGAGAGTGTGTTTTTAAGCATGTGTATATGTATACATTAATATATACATAAACACACACCTGTGCACACTCTCATATGTAGATATTCAGCTTCTTTTCCTGTGCCTTTTGCTGTAGGTGTCCATCTCAATAATTTTCATCTTATCTATTGTTTTAAAATATAAATATATTTAGATTTATAGTTCCTATTTGAAAGAATTTCTTTACATTTAAAAATTAGGAAGATTTTCAAACAGAGGTTTTTGTTTGTTTTTGTTTTTGCAGTTTTCAGCTGGAGCTGGGTTTGAACCCACCACCTCGGGCATATGGGGCCAGCACCATATTCCTGTGAGCCACAGGCGTTGCCCTCACACAGAGTTTTATGGCTGCATGACCTGGACTTGTAGTTGAACAACCATATCAGCATATTTCTTCGTTTTGTATCCTAAACAGACTCAGAGAGTAGGAAGCTTCTACACAGAGACAGCAAACACTACAAAGCCTTAAGGAAACACAGTGGTGTCTTATAAATTTTCAGTTTACACAGCAATTTTGCTATGAATTTATTAACCTAATTTTCATAATAACCTAATGAGTTTATCTCCATCATGAAAATAGGAAAATGAAACATGGGGACAATAATGCCTTGCCCACAGCCTTGCCAAATTCACACTGCTAATTTCTTACAAAGAAGAGAGAAGAATTCAGGTCTCCAGCTTACAACCTCTACATGATAACGACACTGCCTCTCTAAGTACTTGTACTTGTGAAGTCTTGTGTTTTCTAAAGCCATATTTTTCTGTAGTTGTCATAAGTTACTCCCAATAAGTTTTAGAAGTAGAAAATCCTCTATTCCCTTTCAAGAGATTCATAATACATATTAACATTAAGCAGTCTAAAACTTCCTATATTATTGAAATATGTTTAATTTTGTATTTTTTTAATGTTTCCTGGTTTTACAAAACTAGGGAACATTCCTCTTCCCCACACTCCCAGACTAAGTCTGAAAACGTGTGAAAGCAGCATAGCTTGTTACTATTGTAAGTGTAGTTTAATCCATTTAGTGGTAACTTCCATCAACAGTTATTTCTTACTATAACCCAGGCCTAAGATTACAGTCTGTTTAGCTGGATGTGTGTGGCACATTCGAAGCCACATTTTGAAGGTTTATGTTATGACGGGTTCAGTCAATGCTTTAGTGACTTAACAATCAGGCCTTAATTTTAAAAAGTGTGTATATTGTCAATATTTTACTCAGAGAGGATTCACCCATATTTACTTAACTGACCAGCAGAAATAGCACCAGCAGCTAGCTGTACTTCTATGTGTTGTTAGCAACAAGAAACCAGGACAGAGCAAGGCCCAGTGGAGGAGTCGTCTGTGTTTTCTCATCTGTGATTAGGTACATTGATGCTGGACTCCAATGCACTTGAAGATATGAAGAAGTATTTACTATTGGAAGACGTGCTCTCCGCTAAAAGCAGAGGTAAGTATAAATACACACAGGGCAGAGCTGTGCAAAGTAATAAAAAATGAAAACGTCATCCTTTATATTCACAGGGTCTTTCCTCTCTGCACATGCCTGTGCCCTAGTTTTCTCTTCTCATACGGACATCAGTCATATTGAATCAGGGCCCACTCTGCTGGCCTCATTTTCATGTAATCACATCTTTAAAAACCAAATTTCCAAATGTGGTCACATTCTGGGGTACTGGAAGCTAGAATTTCAATATATGAATTTTAAGAGAGCATGACTCAATCTGTAACACTATATTTGAAAAAAACTACAGTACTTTCAAAGAGGGAGATATAATGAAGCTCAAAGGAGTATAGCATAGAATAGTTTGGGATGAGTTATTTGAAAACCTAGGGAAGTTGGAAAACAATGGAGCTTTCTGTAAAGGTGTTATCAAAGGCCTAGAGGAAATAACCCCCCTGAAGGGTGTGAATTGGGGAAAGGATAGTTTGGATGTAGGGTTAGGGTTAGGGTAGGGGACATGGGGCAAAGGGCAACAGGAGAAACTGACATCAGGTCCCCCAGTCATGATCCCCAGGAGGAGCACAATTCCATCTTTATGGTATCCTTGTTCAGAATGCTTAAACTGAATCTAATCATCCAAGACATCTCAATTGATAAGTATTCTGGGAAACAACTTGTCTGGTCCTTTGAAAATGCCAATGTTGTGAAAAACAAAAAAGGGTGAGAATCTATTCTAGGAGGCTAAAGAGACATGGCAACTTTTGCAACGCATGATTAGTGATTATGTCCTTTATAAATGTGAATTAAAGAATAGGATACAAGGACATTATTGGCATAACTGGGAAAATTTGAAAATGGACTGTATGTTACATAATAGCCTTGAATTAATGTGAAGTTTCTCGAATAAAGTCATCATATTGTTGTGTGGAGAATACCTTTTTCCTTAGGAGATACGAACAGAAGTACTTGGGTTTGAAGTGTTACAATATCTACAGATAACTCTTAAATGTTCCAATACACCTTCTTCCCCAGGAGAAACAAAGATAGCAAAGGTTTAACATTGTGGAATCCAGGCAAAATATATATGGATGTTTCCTTTTTTTTCCCTTTGCCTTTTAAAAAAAAATCCACACACCCCTTTTTTTTTTCATGAGAGAAATCTCATTTTGTCACTCTTGGCAGAGTGCTATGGTGTCATAGCTCACAGCAACCCCAAACTCTTGATTTTGAGCAATTCTCTTGCCTCAGCCTCCCCAGTAGCTGGGACTAAGGGTGCCCACCACAATGCCTGGCTATTTTTAGAGACAGGGTCTCACTCTTGTACAGGCTGGTCTGGAACTCCTGAGCTCAAACAATCCACACACCTCAGCCTCCCAGAGTGCTGAGAGCACAGTGTGAGTCACTGTGCAGGGCTAATTTTTTTTTTTTTTTTTTACTTTCAGATTAATATGAGGGTACAAATGTTTAAGCTACACTGTTTTCAATTCTAAGGCAAAGCTCAAGTTGTAGTTGAGCCCTTTGCTCAGGGGGCCTCACACTGTGCACATTAGGTGAGACCTTCCCAGTCACCCTCCCTCCTCCCACTTCCCCTCTCCTTCCTGTCCCTTCCCCCTTGCTAGACTATACTTGTGATTTTTCTTTCTTGTGGGCATGCAGCTATTTATATATTGTTTCATATTAGTATTGAGTACATTGAATACATTTTTTTTCCATTCTTGAGGTACTTTACTAAGAAGAGTGTGTTTCAACTCCATCCAGGTGAACACACAAGATATAAAGTCTCCATCTTTTCTTATGGCTGAATAGTCCATGGTATACATATGGCACAGTATGTTAATCCATTCATGAGCTGATAGGCACTCAAGTTGCTTCTGAAAGAACCAGACCAGCGCCATCTTAGGAGTTAAGTTTTGCTCCCCCCCCCCCTTCCTTCATTTCACTCAGTAAGTTTCACCTTCCAGGCAAGCCCAGGCATCATGAGACAACTGCCCACCAATCAGGGACCCTTCCCCCCACCTAACCAATCTAGAAGAGCCCCCTTTGTTTCAAGCTGTGCACACCCACCCGCAGTGCAGGACCATAAAAACCCTCTGCTCCAGAGCTCAGGGCTCCTGGCACGGATCTGTTGTAGTGGAGACCCTAGGAGTCCAAGTTTGAACTTGCAATAAAACGGCTTTTTGCTTTTGCATCGGACTTGGCTCCCTGGTGGTCTTTGTGGGGGATTTCAGGATCTGGGCACAACACTTCCACAACTTGACAATTGTGACTTGAGTTTGAAAAACATTCTGGTGCAAATGTCCTTGTGGTAAAATGATTTTTTTTTTCTTCTGGGTAGATACCTAGTAATGGGATTGTGGTGTCAAAAGAAAGATTAACTTTTAGTTTTTTAAGAATTCTCCAGAGGTTGGTTGTCTTAGTTTGCAATCCCACCAGCAGTGTAAAAGTGTTCCCTTCTCTCCACATCCGTGCTGGCATCTGCAGAGTTGGGACTTTGTGATGGGGGCTAATCTCAATGGAGTTAGGTATACTATTTTTGCAACTTTTCTATAGATTTAAAAATCCTTTCCCCAAAGTAGAAAGAATTAAATTTTCCTTTAACGTTTGAATGCTCACAATTTTTTTATTTTATATTTTTTTAATTTATTTGCCACTCACTGAACATCTGTTAGTAAATAACCTCATGGCCACATCTTTTGGTTTTTGGCGATTATTTTTGTGGAAATATTGCTTTATAGCCATCATTAAGAAATATGTTAATGTAGTATGACCTCATTATTACCCTAAAAATGATAAGTGAGTTTGAATAACTATGAGCCAATATTTTTCTTGGGGCAATAGTCTTATATAACACAGTTGTGGCCCAACATTTGCCACCATTATAAAACCTTTTCGTGTTTTAAGTGTACATGAAATAATGAAGATGAATTTTTCATGAAATAAAATTCAATAAATATTTGTTAGATAATTCATTTATATCTCAGGCATGGTCCAAATTGTAAAATTACCAATATGCAAACGGCCAGTTCACTCTAGGAAATGTGAGGCAATAATATAACAATGATTCTCACCTGCCTCAGGAATCAAGCGAAAGGTGGTGGTGATTTCCTGATAGCAGTGAGACTGGGAGAAAATAACTTAGATAAACTGCACTGAGGCCAAAATCTGAGTTGTTCCCTAGGAATTATGGCTTCTAGAAACTTCCAGCAATGAATAATTCTCCTTATTTTGAGCTATAATAATTTTTCTAGCTAAAAAATATTGACCATACCAATTCCTTGGTAATTTGCCTTCTGTAGGCATCTGGAGAAGCCATTTTTAAAAAATAGGTTCTCTACTTACTAAGTTGTTTAACACCTGCTCAGACCGCTATTAGTTGTTTTTCTAGAGGAGTTTATGGATGACTCACACTCATTCACTCAGATCCTACCCATTGTGATCTTAAGCATGCATTTCCCAGAGTACTTATCAGGTCAGCACCAGGTGATAATCATGGAACAAAATCAACTAAAATATTGCACAACCATAAGAACTTGGCTCAGGAAACACTACACTTTAAATATCAAGTCTATTATTTCACATGAGAATTATCAGAATTTATCTCACCTGGTTTTACTTTCCCATGGAGAGGAAGCTAGTATTAATAGAAACTTCATCTCATCATTCACTAGACTACAAATAACACAGCCACAAAATTAAAGCAAAATTGGAATTAATATACATTCAAATCACAGTTTATCTTACAATGTAAACTTGGTAACTGAAGAGGACTGGTTTGAAAGTGCACATAGAGAATTTGTTTTTTAAAAAAACATGAGAACCCTGATCATTCCTAAACCAGAACACAGAAAAACGTAAAATAAAGAATGCTTACAGTTGTGAGAAAAGGCTTTATAGATGGGGTAATTTTTCCAAAGCTGACTAACTGATAGATCCAGTGTGTTCTGTTGACTACAGAGCATGGGCTGGACCGAATATAGCCCTGCTGTGGAGAGGAGCCCTGAAGTTAAATTGGTAGCAGATGCATCACATGTGTTTCAAGGTGGATGTTACATACCAAAGAACATGGAAGATTAGGAAAGGCAAACTCAAAGACTTAGCAGAATGATGTTAACCTATGTAATAGTATACAAATTTCTAAAGAATTTAATTTTGGAATAAAAATTCTTGGGACTTCAGGTGGAAATTTTTAAAGCACCTTTCTCTGAGGGTAAAATATACTTTATAACTGCAAAATACACATTCCTTTCAAGCACACTAAACTATGTACAAACTTCAGTGCATTGAAATCAACAGAGGATGTTCTCTGACCACAGTAAAAATAATTATCCCTACCAAAAACCAACCAAACAACAAAGAAAATCAGATGGGAAACAGGCTATACTTGAAAATCAAAAAATATATAAAAATTATAAGAGAAGTGATCATAATGCAAATTAGAACTATCAAGAAATAAATAATAAAAATATAATATTTAAAAATTGGGGGATTGTATAATATTAAAGATGTATTCAAAGAGAAATTTATATGGAAAGTTCTATATGCCTATATTTAAAGAAAAGTCTAAAATTCAATTACCTGAACTTCCACTTCAAAGAGTTTGATATAAGAAAATGAAGAGCAAATTAAATCTAAAGAATAGAATATATAAAAGATATATCAGAAAAAATAATGCAATAAATACATAAGCAAAGATATCAAAATCAAAGTTATTAAATTTAAAATATTAATACAATTAATAAACACAGCAAACATTACATGTAATGGTGAAAAATTGAAAAAATACTTCATTTACGGTATAACCTCTGTAAGTTGATCGTCCAAGGAGCAGTAACAAACTGGTCAATATAAGGAACTAGACTTACTGTATTGGAGCATACTCATAATTTACTTCTTGTATAGTTTTTTTTAGAGAATCATACATATTCAAAACACAGTAAAACCGTACATACATATCATACAAAATCAATACATTTACTGTTTTCTCATGGTTTAATTATTCTTTCTAAAAGAAGGTCAGTCTTGGTCTGTTTCTTATTTTTAATACAAATGTAAGTGGAGAAAGCACTTTCAATGCTGGCTACGCCATTCAGCATACGTGGGCATTTTTTTCATAGCAAATGACTTCAACTGCCTTATCAGATACCTGACATCCTCTTCATTCTCTGCAATTTCTGGGTCATCCTCACTTGCTTCTTCTACTTCATCGGCTGCTTTATGCACTTTCACACTGGTCCGTAGTTCGGTCAATAGTGTTTGGAAAATTGCTTCTGGGTCAGGTTCATTACAACAAAACTTTGCAACAAAATTCAAAATTTACTCCTTGGAATTCTACTATAGGAGATGGGCTGTCTGATGGGGCCAAAATATTGTGCTCTTGGGTTGTGACAAATCCAGCTTTCTTGAAACACTTCTGTATCATTTCTGACTGAACTTTATTCCAAGCAGAAGTGATCTAGAGATCAGCATCGGATTATTAATGAATGTAGCATCTGATGAAGTTGCTGCCACAGGCGGACCACAGGTTTGTGTTTTTAGTAATGACCCACCACAGGAGCCAGGCTCAGTAGTGCATTTTAAATGTTTCGATGATGCTTTGGTCAAGAGGTTGGATTTTTGAGGTGGTGTTTGGAGGCAGAAATTTCAGTGTCACATTTGTGGGATGGTTTACTTGGAGGTGGCCAGACAGTTATCTCCTGTCAGTAGGACAGACTGTTTCTTCACCATTTCTCAGTTGATACCTCTTATCCACGCCTCATAGAGGGCAACCAGTCATCTATGTACATTTGGTTGATCTCCACGTGAGGGGGAGGCCTTTAGGCTCTAGGTTCTTGAATGCACATGGCTTTGCTGATTTACCCCTCACCAAGGGCTTTAGTTTCCCTCCATTTGAGCCAGCGCAAAGCAAGACTGTAAAATATTCTTTGGAATGTTATCTGATCTTTCATTTGCTGCTCTTTTGACAAGGCTTCTGTCACTCATTGCCTTGGGAATGAGGAACAATTCAGACCAGTTGTTCATGTTGAAAAAATCTTCTGCAACATGTGATAAACAATAGCATGTTAAGCCTATTCCAACATGTTGTAATAATAAAACACACACAAAAAGAACTTAAACGAACAAAATAATAATGCTCAACTAAGGGACTACCCTTTGGTGTAGAGTAGGCTCACCTCAAGTTATAGGGAGTAATATTGTCCAAGTGGTCAAGACACAACTTACAGCGGTGGTAAATATGTAGTGGTCAGTCTTCTACTGAGTACATGTGGTACATGTCCAGTCTATGAAAATTAGTTCAACTTAAGGAGGTGGTTAAGGTAGGGAGGTGGTCAGCTATGGAGATTCTACTGTATATTATGAACAAGGCAAGTATGCTGCTGTAACTACTTTGTTTTCTCATATCGTGGGGGATACACAAGAAGTGTGGTGAGAAAAAGAAATAAAAATTTAAGGGTGGCAAATACAACTGACATGATTTGTATAAGATAGGATTACATATATAAAAAATCAAAGATTCTACACATGATTAGTATTAATTAATGAAAGAATTCAGGCAAGTTAGCTAACTACAACTGTGTACAGAGATTGTTGCATATGTATGTACACACACACACACACACACACACACATATGTATGCATACCAGTAACTAGTTTAAAAATTAAAATTGAAGGATAAGAAACTATTTACTATGGTATAAAAATATCCACATTCCTGATTCTAAATATGTGCAAGAACTCTGTAGGAAGTTGTACCATATCATTTAGAGGAATTAAAACAAGACATAAACATAGAGATATACTGTGTCCAAAGACCATAAGATTCAATATTGTAAAGGTGGTATTTCCAAAAATACTGATTAATGCCATTTCATCAAAATCTCACAGTTGTTTATTATTTGGGGAATTTTGTTTTTTACCTTGTGTGCCTATGTATATGTGTTTGTAAATTGAAACTTTTCCAAGTTTGAAGTCAATATTTTGAAAAGTCTCAAACATTTTCTGGTATTTTGAAGAGTCGATAGGTTCCAAACCTTGTGCCTTCAGCACTTGGATCTTTGGAGTCTAGATCTTTCTGCCTTGTATTCCCAGGCATGTGGTGTTTTGTCACCAGGACAGCAAAATAGATGGCAAAACTTCACCCATTCTTTTCTTTTCTTTTTTCTTTCTTTAAATTTTTTTTCAGTATTCCTTATTTAGAAGCTCACCAGGTACACCAGGTGGCCCAAATGCTACAAATGGTGACATGACCTCCTGCAGGATGCCGGAAGGTGAGACTTGAGCAAAACAGGTGCAGACTGGAGCAGGCCACCTCCCCTTTCCTCTGACTCATGGACAGGTCATTACAATAGTAAAAATCACTCCCCTGAGAATGGCACTTTATGCACATGTGATGTGTGAAAAAGCATGTACGTGAATGGCATCTGCACTTCTGAAAGTCTGCTGCTCCCGCATGCTTACACACCTCTTATATTTACCTCTTTAAAATGCCCACATCTCCCTTTGCTGGGGAGAACGTGCCTTCATTTCCAAGCTCTCCATTTTTGGCCAAAAAATTAAAACCTAAATGCCTTACCAATTGGATGCTGTTTCATTTCAGCTGCTATAAAGTAGGGAGAAAAACTTTTTTTTGTAACACTGTCACTATGATAGCTATACCTCTGTTCTAATGAGTTGTATATTATTTAATTTTCTTGTAAATGAGAAGAAATCCAAGTTTGTGCTGAATTTATATAGGTATATGCTGGCAAATTGTGCTTACTAATTTCATAAAACTACAAAATTAAATATGTGATCTCTTAATTGAAATTTGTATCTTTACATAGTAAGCTTTTTTCCCTTGTTTTTGAGATAGAGCCTCGCTTTGTCACCTCAGCTGGAATACAGTGGCATGATCATAGCTCATAGCAACCTTAAACTTCTGGGCTCAAGTGATCCTCCTGCCTCAGCTTCCTAAATAGTTGGGACTACAGGACCACACCACCACATTCAGCTAATATTTTTTCCTGTTTTTTGTAGAGATGGGGTCTTGCTCTTGCTCAGGCTTTTCTTGAACTCCTGGCCTTAAGGAATTCTTTTAACTTGGTCTCCCAAATGGCTAGGATTACAGGCATGTGCCACCTCACCCAGTCTTTACGCATTTTTTTCCCGTGTGATTTTCATTGATTATGCAGTTTGAAAAACAGTTTTTCTATCTATATTCACTAAGTTCTCCAAAAAATTTACTGCTTTAGCTGCTACAGGTTTTTTGCTGTACTTGCTTGCCCTCTAGTGGTTGTAGAGCAAAGTCCAAAGAAAAATTCGAGGATTGGCACCCTCCCATTTCTGGAAGAGGTGCGCTGGGACCTGTGATTGGCACCCTCCCGGACCCTGATAAGAGCTGCGCCAGGACCCTCGTGGACCTCCATAAGAGCTGGGCCCACCCGGAACCCCGGAAAGAGCTGCACTGGGCCCCACTACCCCACCTGCCAGGCCTCCCCACGCACTGACCAGGAACTGCGAAAACAGTGCAATGCTGCATCCTCCCTCCTGTACCCTCCCAGCCTCCACACTGGCCTGCTTGCCTGGCCAGGGACTCTGGTAGCCACGTGCCCTCCAGAGTCCTCCCTGCCTCTGTGTGGAGCCCTTCTCCTGACCAGAGACTACTGGAGGCTTGGGCCCTCTGTGTCAAAGTCACTGGGTGCCAGGCACTCCCAGAACTGTGTGCAACACCCCCCACCCTGTTGCTGGATCTGGGTGTGTCACACTCCTGAGCTGCTCCCACAACCAGAACTCCCTGGCTGGGCAGCCCCAGAGGAGCTACACAGGGTCACTCACTACAAAGATCCAGCAATAATAAAGTGATCCCCCCAGGGTCTAATCTCAGAGAGACACCACCCCAACTCTGAGGACTGCCAGAGGCAATGGTAAAAAAGAATCATGAGATGAAATCAAAGGAAAAAATCTGGCAATATGAATAATCAGAGTAGCTCAACTTCCCCAAGGAACAATGGGGCAGACACAGCACAAGATCCTATGCACAGAGTTGAGATGTCAGAAATAGAATTCAGAGTCTGGATAGCAAATAAGATCAAATTAGAATTTCAAGCAGTAACCCAAAAGATGTCTCAAGAATTGAAAGAATTCAAAGACCAAATAACCAAAGATTTTGACACATTGAGATAAGAGGTTGCAGCCCTTAAAGATCTGAGAAACACAGTAGAATCCCTCAGTAACAGAATGTAGCAAGCAGAAGAAAGGATTTCTGACATTGAAGACAAAGCTTTTGAGCACCCCCAAACTCTCAGAGAGGAAGAGAAATGGAGGGCAAAAACAGATCACTCTCTCAGAGAGCTCTGGGATAATTAGAAGAAAACAAATATTTGTCTTATAGGGATCCCTGAAAGCGATGAAGTGGCTTCACAAGGCACAGTCTCTTCTCTATGAGATTATGAAAGAGAAATTTCCAGACATGCCAAGAGATTCTGAATTTCAGATAGCTGACAGTTTCAGAACTCCAGCATGACGCAACCCAAATAAGACACCCCCCCAGATACATCATAATCAATTTCACTAAAGTTAATATGAAGGAGAAAATTCTGAAAGCAGCCAGATGAAAGAAAACCATTACCTTCAAGGGGAAGAATATTAGAATAACTACAGCTCTCTCTGCTGAAACCTTTCAAGCTAGAAGGGGATGATCATCGACTTTTAATCTCCTAAAACAAAACAACTTTCAACCCAGGATCCTGTACCCAGCTAAAATGAGTTTCATTTATTATGGAGAAATTAAATACTTTAATGACATTCACATGTTGAAGAAATTTGCCACAATTAAACCAGCTCTCCAGGATATTCTCAGACATATCCTCCATAAAGACCAGTATAATCCTACACCACAAAAGAAAAACCACCCAGAAGATTTTGATCAAATTCCAACTTCCACAGTTGAAAAAGGATTAAAAATGTCCACTAGACTCTTGAAAGGTTTATCAATATTCTCAATTAATAAGAATGTTTTAAATTGTCCTCTAAAGAAGCACAGGTTGGCTGACTGGATACAAGAACTCAAGCCAGATCTCTGCTGCATACAAGAATCTCATCTTACATTAAAAGATGAATATAGACTTAAGATGAAGGGATGGTCATCTATACTCCATGCAAATGGAAAGCAGAAAAAAAGCAGGCACTGAAATCCTATTTGCAGATGCAATACGCTTTAAACCAACCAAAATAAGAAAGGATAATGATGGACACTTCATATTTGTTAAAGGTAATACTCAATATGATGAGATTTCAATCATTAATATTTATGCACCCGCAAAAAATGCACCTCAATTTATAAGAGAAACTCTAACAGATTGAGCAACTTGACTTCCTCCAGTTCCATAGTAGTTGGAGATTTTAACACCCATTTCACAGTGCTGGATAGATCCTCCAAAAAGAAGCTAAGCAAAGAAATTTTAGATTTAAACTTAACCATTCAACTACTCGATTTAACAGACATCTACAGAACATTTCATCCCAACAAAACTGAATACACATTCTTCTCATCAGCCCATGGAACATACTCCAAATCAACCACATCCTGGGCCACAAATATAACCTCAGCAAATTTTAAAAAATATAAATTATTCTTTGCATTTTCTCAGACCATCATGGAATAAAAGTTGAACTAAATAACAAGAGGAATCAGCATGCCCATATAAGAACATGGAAGCTAAATAACATTATGCAGAATAATAGATGGGTTATAGAAGAGATTAAGAAGGAAATCACCAAATTTTTGGAACAAAACAACAATCAAGACACGAATTACCAGAACCTTTGGGATACTGCAAAGGCAGTCTTAAGAGGAAAATTTATAGCACTGCAAGCCTTCTTCAAGAAAATGGAAAGAGAGGAAGTTAATAACTTAATGGGACATCTCAAGCAACTGGAGAAGGAAGAACACTCTAACCCCAAACCCAGCAGAAGAACCAAAATCAGAACAGAATTAAATGAAATTGAAAACAAAAGAATTGTACAACAGATCAATAAATCCAAAGGTTGGTTTTTTGAAAAGATCAATAAAATAGATAAACCTTTGGCCAACCTAACCAGGAAATAAAGAGTAAAATCTCTAATTTCATCAATCAGGAATAGTAAAGATGAAATAACAACAGACCCCTCAGAAATTCAAAAAATCATTAACGAATATTATAAGAAACTTTACTCTCAGAAATACGAAAATCTGAAAGAAATAGACCAATACTTAGAAGTACGCCACCTACCAAGACTTAGCCAGAATAAAGTGAAAATGTTGAACAGGCCTATATCAAGTTCTGAAATAGCATCAACTATACAAAATCTCCCTAAAAAGAAAAGCCCAGGACCAGATGGCTTTATGTTAGAATTCTACCAAACCTTTAAAGAAGAAATAGTACCTATATTACTAAACCTCTTCCAAAATATAGAAAAAGAAGGAATACTACCCAACACATTCTATGAAGGAAACAACACCTTTATCCCTAAACCAGAGAAAGACTCAACAAGAAAAAAAAATTATAGACAAATATTACTAATGAATATTGATGCAAAAAATACTCAATAAGATCCTAACAAACAGAATGCAACAACACATTAAAAAAATTATACACCATGACCAAGTGGGATTTATCCCAGGGTCTAAAAGCTGGTTCAATATACAAAAATCTATAAATGTAATTCAGCATATAAACAAACTAAAAAATA
>CAUYPK010131423.1:0-23501 GCA_963574355.1 Loris lydekkerianus | reverse complement strand
TAATAGGTATTGCATTAAAATTATATATTGCTTTGGGCAGTATGGACATTTTAACAATGTTGATTCTTCCCAGCCATGAGCATGGTATATTTTTCCATCTGTTAACATCTTCGGCTATTTCTTTTCTTAGAGTTTCATAGTTCTCATAATTGCTAAGTCATGGAAGAAGCCCGAGTGCCCATCGACCCACAAATGGACTAGCAAATTGTAGTACATGTATACCATAGAATACTATGCAGCCTTAAAGAAAGATGGAGACTTTGCCTCTTTCATGTTTACATGGCTGGAGCTGGAACATATTCTCCTTAGCAAAGTATCCCAGGAATTGAAGGAAAAGTATCCAATGTACTCAGCCCTACTATGAAGCTAAACTATAGCTTTCACATGAAGGCTATAACACAACTATACCACAAGACTATGGGGAAAGGACCAAGTAAGGGGAAGGGAGGGGGGTGGTTTGGGTGGAGGGAGAGTAATGGGTTGGGCCACATCTATGGTGCATATTTTTATCTATAATAAAAAAAATAAAATTAAAAAAAAAAAGAACTAGGTTGTTTAAGCAACAGTACAATCTTAAAACATGTTGGTCAGTTAGTGCTTCCCAAATAACTGTTCCAGGACAGTTAATTGGATTCTACTGTTATTATAATAATAACAATAGTACCCATACATTGAATATACAACCTTCTAGTTTACAAACTAGTGGTAGCTTCAGAATTGGCCGTCAGCCTAGTGTTCTCACTCTCCAGTTAGCTGGGGTGTCTGTAGATTAAAATATCATCGGCAAGAACATCTTCTAACACATTACACTTGGCTCATCTGCTCTTATTTCTTCTCCCTCATCCACCCACTGTGATAATATCTCAGATTTTTAAAAAAGGTCTGGAATTTATACCTTAAGACAATTTTATAAATGTGAGTTTTATTTTATAAAAATGAGTCCTATTTCTTAAAATTAGGTACCTAAGAAGTAACAGCTATGGAAGAGCAGGCTGCTATCCCCAAATGCTCCTCTACTGTGGAGTTAGTCATCGTGTCTCAGGAATTACATAAACATTCTCTCAAAGCCCTTTCTATCTGGTCACAAGCTTATGTGAGTTATGAACCTAGCTTTGTAAACTCGAGTATCTTCCTCCCTTAGGCTGTTCTAAGGTTATACAGAAATTACACTGCTTATGTAATTAGAAGTATGTGTTACTCAAGCTGGGAGAGTGCCTTCTTTAGTTGTGAAAACACTGGCATTCGTTGGAGAGGTGTCAAAGAATTTCAACCCTTGAACATGGCTATTTTTGAGTCATTTTGTCTTTCTGACAGTGACAAATCCTTATTCAAAAATCACATTTATTCTGATCTGTGATGTCTCTGAATCAGAGTGAATATACATCTGATCTGAGATACTTGTAAATGTCCTTTCACTGTAATTAGTCCTGAACAGAAAGAGATAATCACTCAAAGTTACGTTGCAGCACTATTAGATAAAGTTAAAGCTATATCTACATTTTTCGAAAATGTGGTCTTAGGAATTTTATTAAATATTCAAAGAAAGATGAAAGGAAATTAGCAATCAAATGAAGTAGGAATTTGTTTCTTAGTAATATTTACCATCCCCTAATCACCTCTACGTTAGACAAAACTGGTTAAACATAATGGGCCCGGTTCTCTGAATTCCCCTTTCTGGTTTGATATTTTAATACTTTTGTGAACATTTACCCTGATGATTCTATCTTGCCTGACTTTATTCTCTACTAATTCTATTTTGCCTCATCAGGCCCTTCTTGTCTGCTACATTCTGAATGTGAACCTTGTCTCTGGTTATTTAATGCATGTAAATTGCCATTTTCTGAATTTGGGTAAGCTCTATTTATTCTTCAAAAATCATCTCACAAGGTGTGCATACTTTTAACTGAAAGCTGTTTAACCTTTGATCCTTGGAAGTTATATAAAAAGAACATTTGAGATAGGACTCGGAATGAATGAGTAAATGAACTGGTTAAGCAAAGAATGGATTGAACACTGAAGTGGATTCAGTGAAGGTCCTGGGAGCCGAGTTCATCCCTGCTGGAAAAAGTGTTTACGCACATAGAAAGGTAGAAATCTAGAAAGAACTGCAATTCTTTTGGTAGGTTTATTATGTTTATATTGCTGCCACAACAAATTACCACACATTTAGTCACTTAAGAGAAATTTGTTCCCTTGAGATTTTGGAGGTCAGAACTCTAAAATTAGACTCACTGGTATAAAGTCAAGGTATCAGTGGCTGATGCCTTCCAGAGGCTGTAGTGGAGCATCCCCTCTCTTGCCTATTTCAGGCTGTTATATGACTCAAAGCATTGTAGCAGCTTTATTGATTTATTTTTTGAGACAGTGTCACTTTGTTACCCTCTGTAGAGTACTATGGCATCATAGCTCATAGCAACCTCAAACTCCTGGGCTTAAGCCTAAGTCTCTCGAGTAGCTGGGACTGCAGGCATCCACCACAATGCCTGGCTATTTTGTGCTTTTCTTTTTAGAGACAGGGGTCTTGCTCTTTCTCAGCCTGGTCTCGAACTTGTGAGCTCAAGCAATTCACCTGTCTCAGCCTTCCAGAGTGCTAGGATTACCAGCATGAGCCACCACACCCAGCCTCAGTGTAGTATCTTTAAAGACATTTAATTCTCTGACTTCCGCTTTCATCGTATCTCCTTGTCTGATTCTTTCCAGATTCCACTTCCCATCTCATACCTTAATCACAGTTTTAGGATAGGGACGTATTTGGGAAGTGGGGTATTATTCTGTCTATAGTAGAGGGGAATTGTAAATAAATATCTACATGAATATGATGTAAAAGTTACACATACACACATATGTATGGCGATAGATGTGTATGAAGGTGGGTACGTGTATATATATGTATTTATTTACACCTACATGTATAAATGTGGGTGTGTATTTCTTCTCTTTTTGCAGAGAGGATCTAGAAACAAGGTCATCCAGTAGCAACAAACACCTAGTGTCCAGACATTGATTTTAAACATCACTCTCCAGTTAAAGGCACCAAGGCTCCTTTAGAGAATTATTAAGATTGGTGTATGGAAAATACTTTACGAGCCTGGAATGACTGATTGTGCTAAGAAGTAAGAATGTATTCAGAGAATGGGATGGCATATAAAATGGATACAGTCTAAATCCACAATAATTTTGGCATTAAAATAAATAACTACAATAATGGAATACAACCCATTAATTAAAAATAGGGATCTCTGACTGCATATTTATGTAATTAAGTATGAATAATTATATAAATAAATGGGGTAAAGTATACTCCTCCCAACATTACAATGCCTACATGTACAATATCACCTTTGGACAGTCATCACAATGCTTGTTAATTCAGGTGGAAGGTTCAATAGAGGCTAAGGCTCGTGGGAACAAGTATGTTGGGGAGTGTAGAATTGTTCATAATTAACATTATCTCTCCGCAGAATGCTAGTCAATTACAAATGAAAGGTGAAGGTTTGATTGTGAAGAAAACTGTCAGGACACCAACACGACTAGGTGATGTAGATTGCCATCACCAGGTTGCAGTGGGTAGATGTCCTAAGCCCACTGAGAAGAATGTAACATTATTTCCCTGGCATTCCTATCAAAAGCGTGATCTGAGTCTTTCATAAGAAAACATAACATATACTCAGGTTATTCCTAAAGAATATAAGGACTGTAATCTTTGAAATGGTCAAAGACTTGAGAAGATTTTTGGATTGGAAGCTTCGGACAAGACAAATGCACATTTCTGAATATTATCAATTGAAATTTTAAAAAAAAGGACAACATTGAGGTAACTAGTAAAATGTTAATAAGATAGATGAATAGTAGTATTATATTAGTGTATATTTCCTCACCTGGGATAGTGAATGTGTCTATAGGAAAGTGGTAGTTTTTTTTTTGTTGTTGTTGTTGTTGTTTCTTTGTCTTGTTTGGAGAGAGGACAATGAACAAGTGATGGGACACCGTGCCAGGAGCTCTCAAAAGGCCATGTAAGACGTCTGGATGGAGGGAGGAAGAGTTAGTGTAAGGGTAACGTTGATGAAGGTGATAGAAATTGGATCTTAGACCTTCTATTTCCATGTTCCCATGTTTCTTGTTTATTATATCTCTCTTTCTCTGTCTTGTATTCTTTTAATTAGTTTAAATGATGTGCCCTAATTATCTCTTTGGCTGTATCTAATTAACTGTATGACTTTGTTAAGTTTTATATTTTAATGAGATTTTTCATTTATAATTTTCTTTTTTGAGACAGTCTCACTTAGTCAACTTGAATAGAGTGAGGTGGTGTCATCACTCATAGCAATCTCAAACTCCAGGGCTCAAGTGATCCTCTTGCCTTAGCCTCCATAGTAGCTGGGACAATAGGTGCCCAACACAACACCCGACTATTTTTATAGATGGGATCTCATTCTTGCTCAGGCTGGTTTCTAACTCCTGAGTTCAAGATATCCACCTGCCTCCACCTCAAATAAAACTCAAATTCAAAGTTTTATGAATGTTTTCTGCTTGTTCATCTTTTATATTATGTATTTTATTCTTGAAATATTTATTGTTAGTTGATTTATGTCCTCTGTGTTGTTATTCCAGTAAATAGAATCCTTGAAGATCTCAGTCATGGTTTTTTCCTCCTAATTCTCAACAGGAGATATTTATTTCATTGCATTTTAGGGTGATTTTTATTGTGCACTTTTATTTTATTTTATTTATTTTATCTTAATTGATTAATTAATTTTTTTTGTGACACAGTCTCATTTTGTCACCCGCCATAGAGTGTCGTGGCATGGCATCATAGCTCACAGCAACCTCAAATTCCTGGGCTCAATCCATCCTTTTGAGTCAGCCTTCCCGAGCTTGAAGGCATTGTTGTTGACCTAGTGATCCTGCTATGACAACCTATGCAAGGGAGTATATAAGTATCTATAAATAAATTATATACATAAATGTTTAATAGCACATGTACACACATCTGTACACACATACATATATTTTCTATTTAAACTTTTTTTCTTAAATTTTTCTAGAAGGATTATGTTATATAAGCTTTAGTCGAATACAGTTCCATGATTCTGTATCATGTTAGCACCTGGAAAAAGTATTGGGGAATATTTTGAAAAGCCAAATACTCAAGGAAAACCTAGAAGTGTTCTTGGCTTTGGAATGCACAATTCACTGGTAGAGTTGAGGCCTGCATAATACAAACTCACATATTTTGATTTCCCTTCTATTTCCATAGTAACAAGATATTTTCTCTCTTCCTTAGGAAAAAAATATAGAAACTAAAAGACAAGGAACTTGTAAACAGGTACTGAGGTGACTTGGTTTCAAATCCCACCTCCACTGCTGTCTTTTGTCATCTCAGGCTAACTTAATCATAGTGCCTCAATTTGCCCATTAATATAATGTGGCCTTAATAGTATGGATGTTAACAAGGATTTTATAAGTGAATATAATGAACTGGATGAATGAAAGGATGATTGAATAAATTAATAAAAAATAATTCCTAGGTCTTGCATGTAATTAGCACAATATGTAATATTTTATGTTGCTCCATGTAACGGTATGAATTAAGCTCCAGGTCCTTTGTCAATCTGACCTGCTCATCTTCAAACAAAAACCACATTGCAAATGGATAACTATAGATAGCTTTTTTTAGAGAACTTAGGAACTTTGATTAACATTTGAAAAGAATTTTTTATTTCTATGAAAAGTCTTACTTTATAATCATGAATATGTATTAAGTATCACATGTTTGCTAATTTTGTCTGAAAGTTGAATCTCTCAAGTTACATTTTATAGTGTTTTGTATTTTCATTGTGCAGTTTTTGAAAAGGTATTATTTTCTTCTTGGATAAAAGACCCTGAGGACTATTGAAATTCTAATTTCATGTATACTTTCTAAAATTCTAGAATTTAAAAGAGGTTTGTCACAAATGTGATTTATTTTTGAAATACTGTAATTAAAAGTCATGCACACCTTCAGCGTCTAACTCCAGAAACATGCACTGCACTGTCTTAGGAAGTTCAGGGCAATTAGGTGCACTTGTCTAATTCTGTGTGTAATGGATGGAATTAGGGGGTAGCACTGAAAAGCAGATGTAAAAGTTAAATCAGAAGGAAAAAGGTAATAAATCATCAGTAAGCCATTC
Organism: Loris lydekkerianus; assembly: GCA_963574355.1. Classification (NCBI taxonomy): domain Eukaryota; kingdom Metazoa; phylum Chordata; class Mammalia; order Primates; family Lorisidae; genus Loris; species Loris lydekkerianus. Next base: position 17,331 of record CAUYPK010131423.1, on the reverse strand, counting down.
ACTGTTTCCTGACTTAGACTGGTTTTTATCTTTTATTAAGTGTCTTCAAACTGTGAGAGTCTGTAGGAAGTGATTTTGTAATTGGCAGAGAATAATGTGCTAGGCTCCTGGAACATTACCAGGAGCATCTTTCTAGATCCTTTTAATGAAGTTTTAAAGAACTGTACCCTCAAATGATGCCTCAGACATTACTTTTGTATTGGGTGAATACTAAGCTCTAGGTATTTAAAAGAGGACTTTCCTCCTTCACTTTGGAGGGCAAAACAGTTCCTGGCTTACTCGTTAAGTTGCTTTCTTCTGTTTGGGCCAAATACCTGTGCCCTTTTTCTCTCCTTCCGTGTCTCATCCCCTCCCCCGGATTGATGAAGCTAAATAATCTTATCATCACCCATCGCTGCTGCTTTTTAAAATAATATCATCAACATTCTCCAGTGTATTTTAGAAGTTAAGGAAGTCAGCATTTATCAAAACACCTTGTCTGTCCTGAGCACTAGAGCATCAGTGCACCATCCCACTGTATCTGAGAGGTAAAAGGGAGCAGTTCATAGTCATTAATAAGAATATATAAACTTTCTAATGTCAGCACAGGAATGCTCACAGCTTCATAGCTTAACTGGAAAAGAAATGGAAATGAATTAAATGTATATCAAAAGGAACTGGCTGAGTAATTGTAGGATATTCAGTATATAGTGAAATGTTAACATAGTTACTGACACTGATATTGAACAAGCAAACGCTATAGGCCATACAATATATATATAATTTTTTTGGCCAGGGCCAGGTTTGAACCTGCCACCTCTGGCATATGAGGCCAGTGCCCTACTCCTTGAGCCACAGGCACCGCCCTATAGGCCATACAATAAAGGCAGTGTTATTTTGGTCTGTGCCACGTGTACATTCATCCCAAGTGACTAGTTCTTCTCTTGTTCTTAGAGAAAAATTAAAAAAAGATTCCATAAACTTTATGTCTCTCTTCAAATTTGTTGACCAAAAACTAAATTGTCCAGTCTAGAGGAACGATAAAAATATTACACCCCCTTGTTTTAGTCCGTGTCTTCTTGTTCTCAGGCTTGTGCTTTCCCGACTCTTCCATAACTTTGCCAATTCCCTTAGTCTGTTTTCTGTTGGTGTAACTAAACATCTGAGACTGGGTGAATTATAAAGAAAATAAATTTATTTCTTGCAGTTTTGGAGCTCAGAAGTTTAAGGTTGCGAGGCCACATTTAGTGGGGGCCTTCTTGCTGCCAGAGACTCTGTGCAGAGTCCTAAGAGAACTCAGCACATCCCAGGGTGTGGGGACCCACAAGAGAGATGGGGCAACTGAGCTTTACAATAGACCAACTCTAAGTGACAACTGATCCACTCCCTGGATAACTCATTAAACTATTAATCTGTTCATATTGCCCTTATGACTCCATCCCCTCTTAATGGTCCCATCTCTTAAGATTAAGTTTTGACATGGGTTTTTTGAGGGACAGATGTTTAAACCATAGCACAAAGCTTGATTTCTGATCCTTTAAAGAATCAAGAGTCATTTTTTATTTGACTATTACTCTTGTGCGGTAGCATCACACTATCTAGATTTGACAATGGTTTAATTCTAACCCTTTCTTTACAGGAAGTAAATGCATTCCTTTTTTAAAGAACTGCCCCCTCTCTGCAATCCCTGGGGATCTCCTATTTGCAGAATATGATTGCTGGATGCTTAAAACTATTCCTATGGCTCCTAGTTCTTTGTGGTTCATCATCAGAGAAACCCGGTCTCCGTTAAGTATCATTAACTTTTAGCAGGTGACTTCCAAGCAGAATTGAAGACATCATTCCATGCGTGGTGAACATCTAATCCACTTACTGAAAAGTCACACGTGGTTTCCCTGAGAAATGTCAAATAACTGGATGATTCTAATATAGGGGAACACCTCTGCTTTAATCCACGACTAAAGCCATTAGCCAGTCAGTTGCTCACCATTTTAATGTCTCAAACATAAATCAGACACTCTTCTACTGGGTTCCAAAATACCAGAAAACACACCTCTCCGTATGGTTTCCTAATGACTCCTACCTTTTGAAATAAATTAATATGGGATGCTTCCTCTTCTGAAGAGAGACAGATACACAAAATACTAAAAATGCTCCATTTTGTTCCTTCATCTCCATCTCTTCATCCTTTTGGTTGGGATTGTGGCCACTGAGAGATATAAAACCAGTTTTCTGCACCCTCCTTTGTCTGTGCTCCACATAGACCTTTGTTTGCAATATTTCATATCATCTAGTGGGTTTTAGCCACAATTAAGAATAAAATTTGTACATGGAGATATTAAGTTATGCTTACAGTGTATTTGATAATATAAAAAGATGGTCACAGTCTACTACTAAAGAAAAACATATATTGTTGTACCTTTTGATACAATCTGTAGCATAAACTATGGGAGGGTTTGAATGAACGTGATTTGTACATTTTCTTAGATCTTGGGGAACTACTAAGTATTTTAAATAGGAATGATGTATTATTACAACATTTTCCAAGGGCTTTATTCATTTTATAGCCATATACATGATGAATTGTAGGTAGGAAAGAATAGAGAGGTGAGAGACAGGTTTAGGAGGTTATTATAGTAAGAGTACAAAGGTGGTGATAATGAAAAAAGAAAGACAGCCATTTTTATCTTAAATTTTAAAGTGAATTAGCCTTCCATTGTGGAGAAAGAGAGACAGAGAAACAGAGAAAGCTGAATTAATTGAAAACATGTGATTTATAGCTATTACTTAAACTTTGAGATAATTTATTTTGCCAGTGGTTCAAGTCCTCGCTCTGTTACTCACTAAGCAAATAATCTTGTATAATACTTTCTTCATCTTTAACATAGGAATAATGACACTCAGGCAAATTCATTATTGTACAATTTAAAAGTACGTGAAAATGTGTTATAAACCCTGCAGCTATGTAATGAAAATTATGTTCCCTTAGAACATTAAACATGTCACATCATTGGGTTTTGAAACTCCAAGTAGTCAAATAATCAATCTCTGGAATTAGTTCGTGCTCTGCTGTGTTTCATCTCTCTTATGTATGTTTGTTTTTATTTTTGTTATTTCAGAATATTGAAGGTGTGCAAAAATTAAAAAAGAAATTTAGTACCTATAACTACATAAGAAAATCTGTTATCCATTTCTATCCCTTAAGAATCTTGATAAACCCCAGTCTTCAAGAAGGTGCTTGTAGGGGAAACGCAAGAGGAAGGTTCAGCTTCTCCCTTCTCTTCAGCTGATCCTAAATCCTTATCTTCTTCTTCCTCATCGTCCTCTTCCTCTGTGTCCTCTCCCGGCTATTCCATCAGCCTGTGGATGGATTAACAAACTGAGGTATATGGATACTATGGAGTAGTATTCAGCCATCAGGAAAGAGGGAGACTTTCCATCATTTGTGTTTACCTGGAAGGACTTGAAACACATTGTTCTTAGTGAAGTATCACAAGAACAGAAAAATGAGTAGCTGATGTACTCAGTTCTAATACGAAACCAATATATAAACAGTTATAACCCCACACAAAAGAAAACAGAAGTATAGTCTAGTGAGGGGAAGGGGAGAGGAGGGACGGGGCAAAGCGGAGGAGAGAAGGTGAATGGTGGGTTCCCACCTACTGTGCACAATGTGAGGGTGTTCAGCACCCCTCCTGGAGGAAGGGCTCAACTACAACTTAGAAATGAAAACCAGGTAACCTAGACATTTGTACCCTCATATAATCTGAAATAAAAAGAAAAAATACAAAAAAGAATCTTGGTAGACAAAGATTCTAATTCTGCTGTCAGTATGCAGAAAGGCCCTTGGCAAGTTTGAACTGAACGATTTTGAAAGCACCTTCTAATTCTAAAAAGCTATAGATGACACGGGCAGCTGGATGTACGTGTCCTTCTAAGATTCTTCCAGGCCTCGTTAATTCTCCCCTCTCTAGCAGCGATGGCAGTTTGCCTCATGCTGTGGCTTTACTAAGCTCTGCCTTTTGTTCTTTAGACTCTACATAATGCCCATCTTGATCCTCCCCTGAGCGTCCCCCACAGTAGTCAGCAAGGTCCTGTGTACCTTGTAGCACTCAATGAATGCAGGTTAGCAGGTTGGCATTTCCTTCTAAAAGAAGCATAGCTTCAATTAATAGCAGTGTAGCATTTCCTCTATTGGATAGGAGGAGAAAGAGGACATGAGAAAAAAGCAAAAAATTAATATGTGTAAGCAAAAAGGAAGAGGCCAAGTAGTCAATGTCAAAATTTCCTCTAGCATGATACACTGAAGGGCCTTATGTCCCACTGTGCAGGGGAAGAAGATTCCTGCATCCAGATTCTGTCCTTTTTTAACAGTTCTAATGGATACCCACTAGTTGAAATTAAATTTCTGTAATCATACTAATGGTTGACATTTGTTACTTTAGTGATTAAAAGGTATTCAATATTTTAAAAAGGCAAATGTAAGACTGAATTTTAGGAAGAGGAGGGCAAATATGTCATGTTACATTTTCTTCTTTTGATTTCAGAGAATAATATAAATTGGGAGTTGATAGTGGCATAAAATAATATTTTAAAACTTCACACAAATAAGTAGTTTCTGTACACATTGCTGAATGTTTTCTAATGCTTTGGTGGAAATATAAGGGATCATTTTGAGATTTAGACAAAACTTTCTGGCCTGCAAGTGTTAAAGTGAATTAACTTAGAAATTAATTAACTAGGCTCGGTGCCCATGCTCAGTGGTTAGGGCACTGGCCACATACACCAGGGCTGGTGGGTTTGAACCCAGCCTGGGCCTGCTAAACAACAATGACAACTACAACAACAACAACAACAACAACAACAAAAATAGCCAGGTGTTGTGGCGGGTGCCTGTAGTCCCAGCTACTTGGGAGGCTAAGGCAAGAGAATCGCTTAAGCCCAAGAGTTGGAGGTTGCTGTGAGCTGTGACACCACAGCACTCTACTGAGGGTGACATAGTGAGACTCTGTCTCAAAAAAAAAAAAAAAGTAATTAATTAACTAAAAAATCCAGTTCATTTGTAAATGCATTTTAATATTTATTTAAACAGCCTTTCTAAATAATGAACTGTTTTGACCAGCTTGAAAAATAAAGCTGATTTAACTTTTCAAATAGCAAAGATTATTTTGAATTGCCCCAGTTATACCATTTTATTACATAGAAACTTCGCTAAGCCACTTATTTCCACTTTCCCACACGCCTTGCATGTTCTGTCATTTTCAATGCCTAAGTGAAATTCTAATCGTATTTTCTAATTTGTGGTAAAATATTTTCTGTGGTGATTGCTAGATAGACTCACAGGAGATGACTTGAAAACCCTTAACCAAATGAGAAGTGGAAAGTTCACAAAGTTAGAGAATTTTGAGATGATCGGGTCTTACATTACTGACTAGTTTCAGGGAGAGTAGGCTCCTGGAAGTTACCCTGCTTGTTTGAGTCATCACGAAGACTAGAACCCCAGATCTCCTGACTTACATTGATTTTTTTTTCCATCTGGTAAAATCATAAAGCCCATTTTTCTTTAGACATTTCATCATTTATTTTAAGTCCATACATGGTACCCTATTTCCTAAGTGTTTTCTTTTTGTAAATGAGTTATCTTTCTAGCTGACTTAGAATTTTAAACACTTTGTATATTACAAATAGGTTTAGGTAAATCTGTAAAACTCCTGAGACTAGAATGCTATCAGTGATAACTTTGGCTATGTAGCAAAACTGGTCCAAACTCTAAATCTCTCCAGAAAAACAGTATTGATCAATGTTCTCAGTATTAGGAGATTGAAAGTATTTTAAAATGTATTCTTGTAGATTTTCACAATTTCTATACAGTTGTCAATCTCGAGGTTATAGTCAATAAATAAACAAAAATACAGGAAATATTTTTCTCTCTAGAGGCCCCTGAGAACAATACCGGATTATAGGAACTAACCCCTGTGGAATTTGTAGGTCAAATCTGCTGGCTTAGGTAAATTAAATGTTTGAATCTATGTTCTGCCAGGGATCTATACAGAGATTTTCAGGCAGAAAACAACCAATTCAGACCACTCATCTCAGATCCAGTACCACTGAACTGAGCTCTCCAACAGGACCACATAATTGTCCAGGATAGTCATACTAAGAGTCGTTTTCCCCACTGTCATCAGTTCTCCCACTGGCTGATTTAATGGATACTAATCTCTGTCTTCCATTACCATGTGTGAAACAATTATGTTTATAGGAGAAGGACTGGTTTTCAGATGAAGTATTTATTAGAAAATAGAAATGAACAGTCAGCAGTGAAATAATTATTTCCTGAGGCAATCGTGATTTGATTATATTTATATAGTATATACCGTATATTTATTTCTACATATACGTATAATACATGTATACACACACACATATGTGTGTACATATATAACTGTTGAGGTATATATGGGACATACACATATATATGCAAGTTTATAAATATGTACATGTGGATATATGATATACATGCATATAGTTTACAGGTAGAATTTACAAGTTGATTACTAACAAATAAAAGTTACAAGGTGTGAGATTACTTTTTCACTTATAATAAAAACTACTCTTCTGCCTTTTACAGAGGTGAGCCACAGTTCACCATATCTCGATCCCAGTGCTGGGCTAGGTATTGTGAAGGATAAAAAACAAGTCCACGTAAGGTCTTTATTTGGAGAAATTATGAATCTAAACATGGAGATAAGTCCAGTGTAGAGCTTCAGAAAAGGCAAAAATGAACAAGACCAGTGAGAGATGAGATGCACAAACAGTGCTGCCTGCATATGGAGGAAGAAGTTATTTTCCATCTGAAGTTTGACTGGGGATGAGAGGAGAGCAGTGTCATAATTTTGATCTCAAGTCTAAAGCTAACAATCTGTGCACAGCATGAGGCTCAAAGGTTTGCTTTATTTGTCCTGCTCAATATTCATCTTTCGTTTTTCTGTGTTTTTTTAAATTGCATACTGGCTCCCAACATTGCAAATCCAAGAATAACAAAAAATCTGACATGCAGTATCTTTTGAAAATTGGAAAACCTGGTGATCCTTAACCATATTTTTTTTATTTCTTTTTTTAAATTAAATCATAGCTATGTACATTAATGTGATCATGGGGCACCATACACTAGTTTTATACACCGTTTGATACATTTTCAACACACTGGTTAACATAGCCTTCCTGGCATTTTCTTAGTTATTGTGCTAAGACATTTATAATAGTCTTCTTTCTTTGAGACAGAATCTCACTCTGTTGGGTATTGCTCCATTGCCCAGGTTAGATTGCTGGGGCCTTGGCTTGGCTCTCACCAACCTCAACTCCTGGGCTCAAGCAATCCTCCTGCCTCACCCTCCCAAGTAGCTGAGTCTATAGGCACCTGCCACAACTCCCAGATAATTTTTCTATTTTTATAGAGATAGAGTGTTTCTCTTGCTCAAACTCCTGAACTCAGGGGATCCGCCAGCCTTGGCCTTCTAGAGCACTAGGATTATAGATGTGAGCCACTGCACCTGGCCAAAGAGTAAGTTTCTTATCGCTCTATTATTAGGCTCACAAAAAAGCATGGACCACCAGGAACGTCTTTTCTGACTGGCTTCAAAACATTTTGTACCAACAACTTGTGCTCACTGAAGGGTAAGCCAGACTAGATGATAGCTCTTTGACTTATCCTCGAGCTGAAATATACTCATCAAAAATAATGTTTATTTTGGTTGGGTACAGTGACTCATGCCTGTAATCCTAAAACTCTGGGAGGTCAAGGCAGGAGGATTGCTTGAACTCAGGAGTGGAGACCAGCCTGAGCAAGAATAAGACCCCATGTCTACCAAAAATAGAAAAAAAAGATTAGTGGGGAATTATGGCAGGCACCTGTAACCCCAGTGACTAAGGAAGCTGAGGCAGGAAGATTGCTGGAAACCCAGGAGTCTGAGGTTGCTGTGAGCTCAGCTGACACCATGGCACTCTCCCTAGGTAACAGGATGAGACTCCATCTCAAAAAACAAGATAAAACAAAACAAAATAAACCCTAGAAACAAAGACCAAGTATAATAAACTAAACAAAATAGTGTTTGTGTCATGTATGTTTCCCCAAATGTGACTCATTAATTCGGCCATGTGACCAGGGTATCCTTACATCAATGAAGAGTAAATATAAAAATTCTTTCTTGAACAGCATTTTAGCAGCAGTGAACAGGAGTGTGGGTGGAGATGGTTTTCAAAAGGAGTTCAGCATGAAGAACTGTATATGCTGTTCTCAGTTCCTGGAATATAGTGACTAGGGACATAGTTGTGTGTACCTGACACAAATGTTGGCCTGTGATTATGTTCAGCGCTGATGATGAACAAAGTGGTGGTGACTTTGAAGGATTCTATGTGTCAAGTGAAAAAATGATGTCTGACTTCTTTACGTGTGCAAACGCATACCTTCAGAGTCTGGGAGGAAGCTGGAAGAAGTAGATGTGTAAGAGGCGTTTTACACTGATGATGAGGCTCCAGTTGTTCATTCACTGACAGATGGTGAAAGAACTGACATGGTTCTGAGTCAAGATGATCATGACAGTGACGATGAAGATGACGTTGTTAACACTGCAGGAAAAGTGTTTACAGACAAGATGGCAAAAATGTGTGCTGGCCTTATTGAAGAGATAGAGCTGCATGCATTCATAGCAGAATGAGAAATTATGCCAACTGATAAAATCTAGGAATTCTAAGATAAATAAAAAATATTCATAAAGAGGTCGATGACTCTGGAGGAAAACATTACCATGGTTTAAAAAGCCATCCTACAGAATACCTCCTAATGCCCAGAGGACCCACTTTCTGGTCCCTCAACTGCTTCTGATGTTTCCTTGTATCGGAAAAAATAAAATACAGTGTACAGTAACCTCTTAATCAAACACTGGCGTCATAGATGGAGACTGAAAGCCTACTGCTGTTTGCTGTTGCTAACAGCTGATCCAGGTACACAGGTGATGCTAATGTGCTATTAAGTATTTATGTGTGAAAAAGTGTAAGAAAAGGATGGCTTATTGGTAGCATCAGAGTAGAAACAGACTGCCCACGTGGGTGGGACAGTGACACCTTTGCTCTCTGATGGCTCAATGCCCATAAACTTGGCTTCATGCACAAAATTATTGTTAAAATACTGTGTGAAATTATCTTCAGGCTATGTATATATAAAGTGCATATGAAACAAATAAATTCTGTGTTTAGAGTTGGGTCCTATCCCCAAGACACCTTATTGTATATTTGCATTTGTTCCGAAATCTGAAAAGAAAAATGAAATCTATATGCTTCTGATCCCAAGAATTTCAGATAAAGAATACTCAATCTGAACTATATTTGTGAGCTTTGATTAAATTAATCTCTCAAAGCCTCAGTTGCCTAGTCAAGGAAACATGGATAATAATAGTATTCATGTTATAGGGTTCCCATATAATTGAACAAAATAAGGCGTGTAAAGTACAGGGCACCAGTCTGACACTTGGTGGGAACTCAGTAAAAAAACAACTATTGCTATTCTCACCATTCTTAATATTCTTACACAGCTTGGCCTCTTTGGGCAATTACCACTGTTGCCTTGTGCTCATCTTGATTAAGAATTCAACATTTCACCATATACAATAATCCCCCAAAACACACCACCAAACAACAGCTCCAACTGCAATGATGAGAAATAATCATTTTACTTAAGATTTTGCATTTTAACAAGGAAGAGAGTTTCTCTTGCATACTAAATGGAAAACCTCCCTACTTTTTCCAAGAAATACATTTTGTGCCTGCAGCTGACACATCCTATACCTGGTCCGCAGTAGTTATCCGGGTCAGATTCTGAGAATTATTAGTCATCATTATACCTCAGATGGGCTTACATTGCATCACCCGTATTTCCTCACCGCTAATGTCAGTGTTCCCACAAAGTGTAACAAGAATCCATACTGTTAGTAGAAGCACATTTTAAACATTCAGAAAGCTTAATATTCTGGACCAGTTCAAATATTACCTGTCCTATGAAATTGTCCTTAAGAAAACAGAGCCAGAAACGAGAAAAAGAACTGATTAGAAGTCAGGAGTTATGGATCTGCTGATGACTGGGGATGTGACCTTAAAACTATTCTTTTGGGCATCAGTTTCATCATGTGAAAAAAAAAAAAGCGATTTGGCAAGATTATTCCTAAGATATTTTTCAATTCTAAAATTCCATCATAGATCTTTCTGAAAGTATAAGAAGGTAATATTAAAGAAAATCTTTTTCATCTTGCTTTCAAGCTGTTAAATCCTAGTTTGTTTAAAGTGAGCTATGCCTTTAATTAAATTATCTAAACTTGTGCAACTTGTATTCACAAAATACAGGCCAGTGCCACAGGCCTAGATATATAAAAAGGAAATGCAAAGATATATTGGGTATGGTTTTTTTTACAGACACTGGGTATTGAATAAGCTAATTTATATACAGAGCTAAATCTTTTGTGAAAATATTCTCTCAATGGAGTATCATGTTTCTCCTAAAACACTTGAATACTACATTTAAAGTGAACAATAAAGATAAAATCATGATTGCAATTTACTAGATGCCTACTGTATTCTAAGCACAATACTATGTGTTTTATCATATGATTTCACATTATTATCACTGTAACTCCACTAGTAGGCATATTACACACACACACACACACACACACACAGAATCGCATGTTAAGTCATATACCCGAAGTGAAACACTGGTGAATGATAGAAACCAGGCTATCTTCCTGTAACATCTGTGTTTCATTCCATTATGTTCTTATATTTTCTAATTGAGTCTAAGTATGTATGTATTAGTCATCTATGAACCTTAAAGTTTTAAAACAGCTATTGATTGCATAGCCTAAAGTATCAAGATCCAATTCAACTAGAAGAGATAGAGTAATTGAAATGATTTTTTTTCCTTTGTATACCTAGCACATACAGTACTTACAAAATGTTGACGGAACAAAGTGAAAATGAATCTCCACCTGAAACAAATTTTAAAAATCAAAAATAACTTGATTTCTTCTTCCTTTATGAAATCTTCTTCTAACTGATAACATGTCCTAGAAAAAAATGACAGGAGAATACAAACGAATGAAAATGGGAAAGAGATTGGCAATAAACTTTTAAAAGTTTCTCTGCGGGCCAGGCATAGTGTCTCATTTCTGTAATCCTAACACTTTAGAAGGCTGAGGCAGGAGAATTGCCTGAAGCCAGGAGGTCAAGAGTAACCTGAGCAAGAGCAAGACTCCCCTTCTACAAAAACCAGAAAAAAGTTGGCCAGGTCAGGTGGCAGGTGCCTTTAGTCCCAGCTACTTGGGAGTTTGACTTTGCAGTGAGCTATTATGTCACCACTGTACTCTATCCCAGGAGACAGAATAAGAGCCTATCTCAAAAACAAGCAAACAAAAAAGTTTATCTGAATTCCTAGTTACTGGAAATGCCACTTGCTAATTTTGGAAGGTCAATCCCAAATCTCTTGAATTCCAGTTGGCTAGAAGAGAGAAAGAGAAATCATTGGACTTCTATTTAAATTACTTCCTTATAATTAAGAATCTATTTACCCATAATGCTATTGATTCTTCTTGTGGCTAATATAGATGTAGAATAATACATTACTGTTCTATATATATCTGTTAATCCAGGTAATTGCAAACTGGATAATTCCATTACTAGAATAGCTTTGTGACTGATTTTTATACAGCACTAATAATGATTCATAGCCTATAGGAGGCAAGCAGAGTGGAAGGCGTCAGGTCTTTTTGCTGTTTATAGAATAAGTATCTAGACCGAAACATCAGATTCCTTCATTATTTTTTGCAGTAGTGGCTTCAGGTTTCCTTTAAACTTTGAAGGTGATTACAGCCATACGGTGCTAGATATTTCCCAAAATAAGAACATACAATTTCTTTGCAAATTCTGTTGCAAACTATTCTTTTTCATTGTCAAAGTCCAGTTAAGTTTCCTGGGAACCCACTTTTTCTTTCTCTGCTTATAAACCAGATCCCCTATGTCCAAGGTCTCAAACAAACCTCCTTCCCACAAATAGCTTTACTCAGTTCTCATATTTCTCAACTTCTTTATCTACTGAAGTCTTCACCAGTTACCCTCACATGGTATCTTCAAATATTGCCCTTTCCTGATGCCTTGTTCATCATCCCTTCAAGACAATGAAGCCTGATTTTTTGAATAAAATTTTACAACTAATTAATTATAATTAGCCTTATACATAATTCTTAGCACAAAATATCCCTTTTGTAGTTATAAACATATAACTACACAGCAATTAAACATCTCTGGCATCTATCTTTGAAATATTTCTAATTAAAACTGTAATGATTAAAAGTAAAGTTTATATTTCCTCTTGCATATGAATCCCATGATCAGAGTAGAAACTTCAGAAGTATTGTTGATTAATTTCATTACTAAAGATACACTATATTGGTGAATTTATCTGTAAAAGTATTTATTATTGTTTTAAAGAATAGATGTTTCTGCCCTTTCTAATAAGAGAATTCTATCTAAGCAAATATGGCTTCGTCTTGTTTGGTTTTGATGAGATGTTCTTCATAGTTTTCTCTATCAGAACTACTCTATTTGAATTTTGATGCAACATTCAATAAGGGAAATGTTTCTCTGGACTTTTACTTTACCCCCACAAGAGGTCATACCAACCCAAGACCAAATAAAGACTTAAGGACTATTGTCTGATCCTGCCCATAAAACTAGATTAAACCATAAAAAGGGCCCTACAAGAACAGAAAAAGAGGCCTTTTCTCAGTGTAGGTGAAACTGGCAATAAGCCTGCTTAAAAGGTCTAAAAATATTTGCCATGCAAAAGAGAAATGATTTTTTAATGGAATTGGAAAATAGGGCATGTAACATTTATTACCTACTATTACCTGATATAATCAAGGTATTACTTTAGGAACTGAGTATAAAGAACAAAACTGACACGTTTTTGTCCTTATGGAATATACAACCATGCGTTGCATAACAGTGTTTCTGTCAGACCACATATAAGGTCCAAAATCACTGTACCTTTTCTATGTTCAGATACATTTAGATACACAAATACTTAGCACTATGTTATAGTAGCCTTGGCTGTTCAGTACAGCACTGTGCTGTACAGGTTTGTAGTAGGAGCAGTAGGCTGTACCATATGACTAGGTGTGCAGTAGGCTGTACCATTTAGGTTTGTGTAAGTATGATGTTCTGATGTCCACACAATGACAAAAGCTCCTGGAAATGCATTTCTTATAATATATCCCTGTTGTTAAGCAATGCATGATTGTGTAGGCCAATAACAGTCACAAGTAAACAATGTTTAAATATAACTTGTGATGAATGTAAAGGAGTCACAAACTTACTATGATATTAAAAAATTTTTACAAGGTAAACTGCTTAGCTGTAGTGATGATCTTTCTGACTTTGTGAGGCAGACATTAAACTCTAGAATGAAAAGAGACCAGCCATGGGAAGGGCAGGAGAATGAATGCTGTAGCCTGGAGGTCAACAAACATTCTATAGTGAAAAAAAAGAGTAAATATTTTTATGTTTTTCAGGTTATTTGTTTTCCATTACAACTAATCAATTCCATCATTGGAAATTGAAAGCAACCACTTACAACATCTGAACAGTGGGCATGGCTGCGTTCCAATAAAACACTATTGAAAAAAACAATTTGGCTTATGAAATGTAGTTTGCCAAGTCCTACTCTAGCCAAACGTATAACTTGGGCAAAGGCTCTGAGACCAAGCAGGGATTGGTATCCTCAAGGAACTACTCTACTGGTAGTAGAGTAAGTGGAAACAAAGGGAGTATAAAATGAGCCCAGAGAGGTAAGCAGTGATCAGATCATGCACGGCCTTGAAGGCCATGGTAAGAACTTTGGATTTTGTTATCATTTATTTAAGTCACTTAAAGTTTAAGTAACCTTAAATTAAATTAAATTTGACCTAAAGCTGCCTCCATACTTTGAATCCTTATGTAGTAAACTGCAGTTTAGTTTCTAAACAAACAGTAATTTAAGATTATATTCTTGTAACAAATAGCTGAGTATCACCAATCATACCAGCCAAGATTTAGCCAATCATAGGCTGCCAACTGTTCAGATCATATCCATAAAAGAAAAACAACTCATCACATCATGCCCATATAAGGCAAAGTCCAAGCAGTATTTAACCACGCTATTTCTACCTCAGTTGTTTTCTATCTATAAATACTGCCTTCCTACATTGCTAAGCAGAGCTCTTGGAGCCATTTCTGGTTCTGAGGACTTCTTGATTCATCAATAATTTTTTGCTCAAATAAACTGTGCTAAATTTAATTTGTCTAAAGTTTTTTTTTTTTAACATTTTTTATATTTTTAGAGATGGGGTCTCACTATGTTGCTCAGGCTGGAATACAGTCACAGCACACTATTAGCCTCCAATTCCTGGTCTGAAGTGATCCTCCAGCCTCATCCTCCTGAGTAGCTGGGACTAGTAGACATGTGTCATGGTGCCTACCTCCAAAAGTTTTTCTTTTAACAGTAGTAACATGGTACTCTTTATGTTTTTAAAAAACGTATTACTATTCTTACGTAAAAAAGGATTGCAAGACTATTGAAGTAATAGTTGTGGAGATATAATCATGGTCTGGATTCAAATGATAACAATAGAAATGGGGAGAAGTGGATATATGTGTAATACATTTAAAGGTGAGGGTCCTAACTGATGGACTGGATATAGAGGGGTGGTGATGAGAGAGGAAAACAAACTAATCTTTATGTTCAGGTTTCTTACTGGAGCAATTAAATTGATCATAAGTAATTAAGCTAAGTTATAAATTTTAAAGAGGAAGACTAGAGGGAGAAAACCCAAAAATTAAGTTGATTCTATTATAGGTAATATCTTAAGTAATGAGTTAAGTAGATTTTGTTTGTTTTCAGAAGAAGAAGAAGAAGAAGAAGAAGAAGAAGAAGAAGAAGAAGAAGAAGAAGAAGAAGAAGAAGAAGAAGAAGAAGAAAAGGAAGGAAGGAAGGAAGGAAGGAAGGAAGGAAGGAAGGAAGGAAGGAAGGAAGGAAGGAAGGAAGGAAAGAGAAGGGAGAAGGGAGAAGGGAGAAGGGAGAAGAAACTGAAGAGTTTTGAAGAACAGAATAAGATGGCCAGATTTGTGCTATACACTGTGTTGTACCAGGGAAATTGGTAAAGGATTGTGTCAGATGTTAAGTAAAACTGTTAAGAAATTTCTGAAACCATGTACAAAAGAGGTTATGAAGGGTTGGTCCAGGGTATTAGCATTAGGAATGGCAAGGAAAAAAACGAATGAGGACTTTTGGTTGAGTGGGTATATGTGTGTGTGTGTGTGTGTGTGTGTGTATAAAACATGTTTAAATATATATTAAAATACAATAGAACCTCCACAGTTGACCATCTCTCTACATTGGCTACCTCCTTAAGTTGACCTAATTTTCATAGACTGGACAAGCATCATCTGTATTTGGTGGAAGTTTCTTATGTTGACCACCTCTGTATGTTTTCCAGTTTATTGCAGTCCCTTGGGTGGTCAACTTACAGAGGTTCTACTATATATATTTATTTATCTATTTTTCCTTTTTCATTAAATAATAAATTTATTAATACATTAATGTATTAATGTATACATTAATTACACAAATTATGTAAATTTATTTTACATTAATGCATTTATGGGGTACAATGTACTGATTTCATATTCAATTTGGAATACTTACATCATACTGTTTAATATATCCCTCACCTCATTTACTTAATTACTGTGTTAAGACTTTTATACTCTATACTTAGGCTATTTATACTAAATAAACCATCTAAAATAATTTTTATAAATTAAAGCACAAGAACATAGGGCTTGGCATGGTGGCTCACACCTGTAATCCTAACATTCTGGGAAGACAAGGCTGGTGGATTGCCTCAGCTCAGGAGATGCAGACCAGCCTGAGAAAGAGTGAGACACCATCCCTAATAAGTAGCTGGCTGTTGTGGCCTATACCTCAAGTAGCTCTGGTTCCAGTTACTTGAGAGGCTGAGGCTACAGTGTTATTCAAGCCAAAGAGTTTGAGATTGCTGTGAGCTATGACACCAGAGCACTGTACCAAGGGCGACAACATGAGACATTGTCTCAAAAAAAAAAAAATTAGAGTATAAAAGCCAAATTGTAAAGAGAAATATGAATATGAATAATTGGCTTGAAAGGAAATTAGCTCAACTGAGTCCAAAAATTAGCTCTGAGTTTTCTGACACCAAGAAAAACAAAATAAGAAAATAAAATAAAAATAAGGAGGGAGAAGCAGAAATGTTGAATTAAACAGCTCCTATCTTATATAAGGAGATATATCACTTTTCTAGAATACACTAAATTATAAAAAAAAAAACCTCAGTCTTACATAAGTAACATTAAAGACCACAATGAACTATTCTATAATAGCTGTTTAATAAAAATATATATACACCTCATAAGCAATTTCTTTCTTTTTTTTTTCTGTTAGGAGTGGTTTACTTCATTATTTAGAGTTCCATCATGTTAATAATGGCTCAAGATTATTTTTTTTAATGTTTTTTTTTTTCACTTTAATTCTTAGCTGTGTACATTAGTGCAATCACCTGTACCCATTCTAAGGTGCACCATAGATGTGGCCCCACACATTGCCTTCCCTCCACCAAAACCTCCCCCCTCCCTGCCCCTTCCTTGGCCCTTTCCCCATAGTCTTGTGCTATAGTTGGGTTATAGCCTTCACATGAAAGCTATAATTTAGCTTCATACTAGGGCTGAGTACATTGGATACTTTTTCTTCCATTCCTGAGATACTTTACTAAGAAGAATATGTTACAGCTCCATCCATGTAAACATGAAAGAGGTAAAGTCTCCATTTCTCTTTAAGGCTGCATAATATCCCATGGTATACATGTACCACATTTTGCTAGTCCATTCGTGGGTCGATGAGCACTTGGGCTTCTTCCATGACCTAGCGATTATGAATTGGGCTGCAACAAACATTCAGGTACAGATGTCTTTGTTATATTGTGACTTTTGGTCTTCTGGGTAAAGGAATTATAGGATTGAATGACAGGTCTATTTTTAGGTCTGTAAGTATTCTCCAAACACCTTTCCAGAAGGAACGTATTAGTGGGCATTCCCACTAGCAGTGTAGAAGTGTGCCCTTTCCTCCACATCCATGCCAACATTTCTGGTTTTGGGATTTTGTTATGTGGGCTACTCTTATTGGAGTTAGGTGATATCTCAAAGTAGTTTTGATTTGCATTTCTCTGATGATTAAGGATG